>CAIGQW010056782.1:5721480-5736235 GCA_903798125.1 Danio choprae
ACCGGAGCACCCGGAGGAAACCCACGCAAACACGGGGAGAACATGCAAACTCCACACAGAAATGCCAACTGACCCAGCCGAGGCTTGAACCAGTGACCTTCTTGCTGTGAGCCGATCATGCTACTCACTGCAGGTTGTATTTCTTTAATATTGAACAATGGTGAAATTGAACTGCATTCTTTACAGGGTTTTTAAAGATTGTTTGTACAATGATTCAAGTGGCTTCAAAGTAGTAATGCTAGCTTGGGACCAAGTGGTTAAACAATAAGTGATATGAGAAATGATCATGGAGTGATAATAGATTAGGGCAGCCTCGCATGACATATGATCGTGAATAAATCTAAAATTTGCTAAACTGAATCTGACCCGGTTACAGACCTTTTTTAACCTGTGACTTAAATGATAGTTTTGAATCTATCAAAACACCAAGGTACTTGTACTCAGATACAACTTGTAATCTTTCCCCTGATACAAATACATCTGGTACTACACTTAACCTATCACTCTTAGAAAAGGTCATACACACTGTTTTAGAGATGTTCAACTGTAAACAGCATAGTTCTAACCAGGCTGAGAGATGTACCAGCGATTCTGTGAGTTTGTTTGCAACTTGTGACACACTACTACTATCAATAAATATAAGTGTCATCCGCATATGTTTGTATGTTATTATTATTATTATTAAGGCCAAATGGATGAAAGGTCATTGATGTATAGCGTAAAAAGTAAAGGGCCCAAGATAGATCCTTGTGGAACACCTGTGGATATACCTGAAGGGGCAGATTTGTAATTCGGTATATTAACACATCGTGTGCGACCAGACAGGTGTGATTCCATCCATTTTAAAGTTTGTGGGGAGAAGTTAAAACCTACTAATTTGGACATGAGAATTGTATGATTTACAGTATCAAAGGCCTTCCTGAAATCAAGAAACAGCCCCAACGACCCCCCATTATCTAATAAAGACTTGACTTTTTCAGTAAAGTAGCAGTTTGCCATCTCACTTGAGTAATTTGCTCTGAAGCCAAACTGCAATGGATCTAAAGCAAAAGAGCTCTTATTTAATTAATTTGTGTGGCTATCAGTTTTTCTGCGATCTTTGAAACTATAGGTAATATACTGATAGGTCTGTGGGTACTAGAGGATCGACACTTTTAAATATAGGCACATCGACAGATGATTTCCAAATTTATAAACATCCCCTGAGATATAGACAGATTGATAATTTTAGTGATAGGCTTAACTAAAGACTCACTAAGCTTTTTTATTATTATTATTATTATTTTCACATCCATCCCAAACATATCCTTTGCTCTGGATGATTTAAGAGATGTAGTTGCTCTTTTGACGTCTGATTCGGAAACTAACTTTAGAGTAAAAGCTTGTTCTACTGTATTTACTTGATGAACTTCTGAATAGTTAGGGGAGAAACCCTGTGTGATTGAGGCCACAAAATAAATATAAAATACTTCAGCTATATCAGCTGGAATAAATTACTCTTTCTGAACACCTGAATTGTGTTTTTTTTTTGTCCTAGAGCTCACCGTAGTAGCCTACAATGTCATAGGAGTACCATTGAATGCATTTGGTTGGCAATAGAGGTCCAACAAATAAGTAGTTGTTACATATATAAGTCTTGTCCTACCTTAATTTCTGTTAACAGGCAGAATCAGTGAAGAAACAAAACAATTTTAAGTAGGCCTACATTTTGATCTAATTTTCAAGTTGGCTACTTTGCACTTTTTGTCTTATTGAGACAATCTCCTTTTCCTTCTTTCATTCATTCATTCATTTTCATTTCGGCTTAGTCCCTTTATTAATCAGGGGTCGCCACAGCAGAATGAACCACCAACTTATCCAGCATATGTTTTACGCAGCGGATGCCCTTCCAGCTGCAACCCATCTCTGGGAAACATCCATACACACCCATTCACACTCATACACTACGGACAATTTAGTCTATCCAATTCACCTGTACCGCATGTCTTTGGACTTGTGGGGGAAACCGGAGCACCCGGAGGAAACCCACGCCAACACGGGGAGAACATGCAAACTCCACACAGAAACGCCAACTGACCCAGCCGAGGCTCGAACCAGCAACCTTCTTGCTGTGAGGCGAACGTGCTACCCACTGCGCCACTGTGAGGCCTCTTTTCCTTCTTTGATGCGTTCAAAATAATAAATGCATTCTCTCATTGAGTGCGTGATTAAATGTGACTACTTTAATTTTATTCAGCCAATCATTTTTAAAAGGTAATTATTCATTCATTCATTTTCTTTTCGGCTTAGTTCCTTTATTAATCTGGGGTCGCCACAGCGGAATGAACCGCCAACTTATCCAGTATATGTTTTACGCAGCGGATGCATTTCCAGCTGCAACTCGTCACTGGGAAACATCCTTACACACCCATCCACACTCATACACTACGGACAATTTAGCATACCCAATTCACCTATAGCGCATGTCTTTGGACTTGTGGGGGAAACCGAAGCACCCGGAGGAAACCCACGCAAACACGGGGAGAACATGCAAACTCTACACAGAAACGCCAACTGACCCAGCCGAGGCTCAAATCAGTGACCTTCTTGCTGTGAGGCGATCGTGCTACCCACTGCGCCACCATGCAGCCCCAAGAAGTAATTAATTAAACTGAAAGTAACCTGCATTATTTGTTTAATTAACTCAAATGTTGTTACTTAATTTAAGTAATGGCTTTACTGGTTACTTAGAAAAGTATTATTATTACGCAACTCGCGTTACCCCAACACTGATTACAGCTACTGCTGCATACATATCATTTATCACCATGCAAAAATATAAATATCAAATAACATTAAAATAAGTTGCAGTACCATAGACGTTTAATAAAACAAATGGGTTTTTACAGCAAAGGGCTAAATAATAATAAGCGGTCCTGTAATTGCTATATCTATCACATTTTTTAAAATCCATTTTTCCTTGCCAACTGCCCCAAAGACGTGAATGACAGTGCATTTATGCTCGAGCAACCCTTCACTGCGGCTGTGCGGTGCTCTCTCTCTCTCTCTCTCTCTCTCACACACACACACACACACACACACACACACACAATTCAGTTTAGTTCAAACTTAATTTACTGGCACGACAAATCTTACAAATGTATTTTCAAAGCATGTGTAATGTTTACACTGAATAGAACATATGAAAACACATTACACAGCAGTGTTAAAATGTAATAATAACAATAATTAAATAACAAAATAACAATAATAATAACCACAATAATAATAAACAAAATATTTAACAAGCAAAATTCATTTATCACAATCTAGAATTTGGTGTGTAAGTGCGTGCGCGTGCATGTGTGCGTGCGTCTCTCTCTCTCTCTCCTCTCTCTCTCTCTCTCTCTCTCTCTCTCTCTCTCTCGGTTGTTCACATTCCCAGATAGAAGTACCAAGAAAATAACGGTTCATTGATTCATTGCATCGGACAGCATGGTAAGCCAGTCTTTTCCCTCACACATTTAATTCTTAATTCATAACAGATGTCGTCGCGCCATGTTGAAACTCTTTCTGTCAAACTTTTGATCGGCAACTGTCACGCTTTCAGGATCTGTAATGCGGCGCTGTGGCGCTATAGCGGGAATCGTCATTATACGCGCTCAGGCTGAAGAAAACACCGCGCTATTTGGCCTTAAGTTTATTTCGTGGTTAGTGAAATCACTTTTATTTTTGTTATAAATCTTTATATCTCAGGCCTGTGTCCCGAGGCGGCCATGTTAAGCTAATTTTAGCCGGTGCTTTAATCACTGTGAGCGCGCGCCTCTCCAACTTTTCCTCACGGGCGCTGGAGAAATAAATGTGAGTAAATTGATGGACACAATCAGATCAAAATGGGCTGTTTTATGCTGTGAAATGACTGTTGTGTGTCCTGGGGAGTGATTTAGGCTACTTATTCGTGATTCAATAGGATTTAGTGGGCATAGTGTGCGTGAGAGAGTCGGAGCTCCGCACCAGCTGCTCAGTGCGGGTTTGTGCGCATGCGCATTGAGTGCTCAGTAACTACTACACACTTAGTACTTTTGATACTGGTAGTAGTTTATAGTATGTGTTTATTAAATATTGAACAGATAAATTATTACCTAAGAATTAGATATACCTATTCAGTACTTTTCTAACTTGAAACATTGTTTTAGCGCGGATATATATAAGGTTTAGTGGCTTATGCTTTTTTATTATGAAGTTGCAAGTACAAAAAATGTATTATAAAAAGAAGAGAAAAAAAATGATGCTGCTTTTATTCAATGAATATGTAAAAGGTAAATAGATTCTTGTCAAGGACTAGTTGATATCTGCTTGGCAGGACTATATAGAACTGCTAAAAAGATACAAAAACAAGTGGCACACTGAAAAAATATGAATTTCTCAGCATTTTAGTCTTATTTTCTAACTCTTTTCTAAAGATTCTTAAATCAAGAATGGGTTTAGTGTCTAATTAATCAGGTGTGTTTATTATTTAAACCTAAGATCTAATATCAGATTATTATTATTTTTTTGCTTACACTGTTGGCAAGTTTATCTTGTACTTATCATATAAAACTGTTTCTGTGTTTCTTAATTAAATAAAAATGATTATATGTATATATTTATATTTAATATTTTAAATTATTTATTTATTGTTTACTAATCTTTAAATATTAAGTACTATATGGTTAAGTTATTTCCCAGTGATGGGTTGCAGCTGGAAGGGCATCCGCTGCGTAAAACAAATGCTGGATAAGTTGGCGGTTCATTCCGCTGTGGCGACCCCAGATTAATAAAGGGACTAAGCCGAAAAGAAAATGAATGAATGAATGAATGATTAAGTTAAATATGCCAAGCTAATGTCTATAAATTTTTTTAGTAGGCATCTTTTTATTTCTTATATTTTTATATTTCTATTTCTTATATTTGTTTATTTTATTTATTTATTATTTATCTTATTTTTTATTCAGAAAGCAAAATTTAGTCTTACAAAAAGTAAATAAGAATTGAGACATGGAATAAGTTATGGTAACCTAATAATTAATACTAGTATCTGATTATGTTTTGTGAGTTATTAGAACCTAATATCTATTTCTCTAATTATATCTACAATGTGCTTAAAATGACCAATTACAAGCATATTTAGTGACTGTGGGAATAGCAGAAACATTCATTTAAACTCAAGCACTTTGTGTTTCAATACATCAAAGCCCCCCAAAAAGCTAAATTCAGTTTTCCCAGGCCTTATGAAGTGTCATTGGTCATGATTCATATACATGTAATACTCATATACAGTAGTTAGTGGTCCCACTATGACTTGGCCTGCTGTCCATTTTCAGATGTGAGTGTGAGATTTGAAGCGCAGTGACAGACCAGCTGGCAATGCACAGCAGCATGTCCATGAGTCAGGGTTTCAAAGCTGAAAGCGCAGTACTGATAATATTCATACGCTTGTTATTAGGGCTGTACATTTAAAAATTTATTTTTATATATTTTATAATATTGTTTAATTGTCCCATACATTTAAAAAGTTTTATATGTGTTATTATCAGTATGTTAGTTTTAAGAATATCTATAAGCTAGTGTGCTCTAAAACAGTGACAAAATTAGATTTTAGAAGCTATAAACCTGATATAAACATTCGAAGCTTGTAGTTTGTTACTTCCGCCTAAAGCTTCGGTCACACTGCGCTTTTTGCCCCATATACTTCCATTCATACGTACATGAATGCGACAGACCGGAAACACAATCTTGTACGACAAGTTTCGCAGTTCGCTGCATTGGAAAGTTCAAGCTTGGTGAACTCTGACCTGCGAAATCGTATCACGTGATCTAATTCTGCCCCTTTTTGCAGCACCGTGCAACGAATTTCGCATGCTTAAACAGTTGTGTGACTCCGGCATTAATGGATCAACCATTTTTGTCACCTCAAACTTTAGTTTCTCCTCAAATCTTCTGACCAATAAAACGCTTTCTAGTATCTGACATGCCCCGCCCCCTTCAAGATGCTTCTCATTTGCTTTTTATTTGATGCGCTTGATCTCAATCTCTCTCCCTGGCAGAGCTGCGATGAAAATGAAACTCTATTGGCTGTTTTTTAAAAGGGGAGGGGCTACAATATGCCCCACCCTCTCTTCATTTTTCAGTTGAGATTACGTCAAACATCATATAAAAATGCACATTTTAAAGCACTTCATGGGACCTTTAAGCTTTGATATTTTGTGTAAACTATTCTCTAACCTAGAACAACCAATTGCAGATATACAGCACAGTTTTTATTTAAATATATGTGTGCCACAATTATTGCCACTCAAATGAATTCATATATGTCAAATATGTGTTATGTATATTCTATTTGGTATTTAAATTTTTTTAATACACTTATATGACTCAACCATGAGCTCCTGTGTACAGGCCCATAAATATGAGGTCAAACTCACTCAGTCAAGGGTAAAACCAGAGGACCTGTGATTTGTGCTTCATAAAATGGGACATGGCTATAGGAACAAAAACACTGAAAATTCCCATTTCCATCACATATTTTTGATAATTAATAGTCAAGTCTAAGTGTTAAGAATCTGCCTGGAAGAGAACAAGTATTTGGGTGATGACTCAAGAAGCCAAAAAAAATCATAGTTTGTTCTGGGGGCTCAGAAAATCTCCAAAATTACAATCCAATGTCACTGATATTTTGGCAAACTGTGACCCTGGACCATAAAAAACAATCATAAAGGTCCTTTAAAAATGTGTTTTATTTACATTTATACCTGATTTAAAAGATGAATAAGTCTTTCAGTCGATGTGGTTTGTTAGGACTGGACACTATCTGGCAGAGATACGGCTGTTTGATTCAAAAAATCAAAACACCACCTTTAAAGTTGTCCAAAATTAATTCCTAGTTACTAATGAATTTTTTTTTATATACATTTGTAAATTTACTATTTCTCAAATTCTTCATGTTTTTGGTATTATTTAGAGCAAAATGTTTAACGTGCGGGCAGCACGGTGGCGCAGTGGGTAGCACAATCGCCTCACAGCAAGAAGGTGGCTGGTTCGAGCCCCGGCTGGGTCAGTTGCTATTTCTGTGTGGAGTTTGCATGTTCTCCCCATGTTGGCGTGGGTTTCCTCCGGGTGCTCCGGTTTCCCCCACAATTTCAAAGACATGCGGTACAGGTGAATTGGGTAAGCTAAATTGTCCATAGTGTATGAGTGTGTATGGATGTTTCCCAGTGATGGGTTGCAGCTGGAAGGGCATTCGCTGCGTAAAACATATGCTGGATAAGTTGGCGGACCATTCCGCTGTGGCGACCCCAGATTAATAAAGGGACTAAGCCAAAAAGAAAATGAATGAATGAATGAATGAATGAATGTTTAACGTGCAATAGGAGATTTTAAAAAATGTTAACGTTAGCCTTATAGCACTGAAAAACTCATACTTCAGTTTCTCATCAAATCTTCTGACCAATCAAATGCTCTCTAATATCTGACATGTCCCGCCCCCTTCGAGAAGCTTCTCATTTCTCATAAAAATCAATATTTTTGACAACAAATATACCAGTGCAACCTAATGCCGAGTTCAGACTGCGTGATTTTAGCCCAGATTTTGACTCACTGACAGGTTTTGAGAAATCGCTGACAAATGGCCAAAATCACAGGCAAACCCACGCCAACACGGGGAGAACATGCAAACTCCACAGAGAAATGCAAGCTGACCCAGCCGAGACTCGAACCAGCAACCTTCTTGCTGTGAGGCGACATCGCTACCCACTGCGTCACCACGCCGCCATTAGACAACATCACTATAACGTAATATTAACCAGGGAGAAAACTTTACAGTACAGTTAATAATTATAATTCCAGACTTAAAAAAAGAAGGTAGATTGTTGATGTTCACCTGCCAACAACAGGATGCACAGGGTCATATATATTTTGACAGGCAGGTTGGATAGTTCGAGACGGATAGGTCATAATGTTCGGACAAAACGTTTTGGTTGGATGAACTTTTCTTGGTCCTATACCTTCCATAGAATATTAAAATACATATAAATACATCTGGACCACTTCATTTAATGATTGCTATCAGGATGTGAAGAGACTTTAAGGACCTGTGAAGGACCTGTAGACAATCACCATGTTGCACCTTTAAACAAAAAAGGCATTTGTTTTTTATACTAATATATACAAAAACACTGCAAGTATGCATCTAGAGGCTTGTAAACCTGCAATCGTCTGTGTTTTTCTCAATCACAGGCCTCTGGTGTCACAGTCAGTGATGAAGTCATTAAAGTCTTCAATGATATGAAGGTCCGGAAATCCTCGTCCTCAGACGAGGTGAAAAAGCGCAAAAAGGCAGTGCTGTTCTGCTTGAGCGACGACAAGAAGAAGATCATCGTGGAGGAGGGCAGGCAGATTTTAGTGGGAGACATTGGAGACAGTGTTGACGATCCCTACGCCTGCTTCGTGAAGCTCCTTCCTCTCAACGACTGCAGATACGGCTTATATGATGCCACTTATGAAACCAAAGAGTCCAAGAAAGAAGACTTGGTATTTATATTTTGGTATGTAATGTGTCTGGGCAGTTACTGTAGTTGTAAAAGTATGTACGTGTATAAGCATGTACAGTTGAAGTCTAGTCTAGAGAAAGTCTTATTTGTTTTATTTAGGCTAGAATGAAAGCAGTTTTTAATTTTTTATAACCATTTTAAGGTCAATATTATTAGCCCACTTAAGCAATATTTTTCGATTATCTACAGAACAAACCCTCATTATACAATGACTTGCCTAATTACCCTAACTTGCCTAATTAACCTATTTAAGCCTTTAAATGTCACTTTAAGGCGAATACTAGTATCTCGAAAAATATCTAGTCAAATATTATTTACTGTCATCATGGCAAAGATAAAATAAATCAGTTATTAGAAATGAGTTATTAAAACTATTATGTTTAGAAATATGTTGCAAAAAAATATACAGGGGGGCTAATAGTTCAGGAGGGCTAATAATTCTGACTTCAACTGTATGTATTAATGCATTCATTCATTTATTTATATATGCATTCATTTATCCATTCATGCTTTTAACTATTTATATTGACTTTGCATTGCATTATCTTGATTTTAACTTGTATTCATCAATTATTGATTTAGAAAAGTTCACGTTTTTATTTTAGTTTTAAGTATAACTTTTTGTCGTGTTTTCCTTATGATAGCAACGTATACATTTAATATAAAAAAGTACTTTTTTATATTCAGAAAACTGGGATGATTGTTTCCCCATTTTGCATCAAGCACTGATTGAAAATTTTTTATATTTAATAACTCATTATTTTTTTTGTCTACCAGAATAATTTTCAACAAAATAAAGGCTTCTATTGGTAATGATAATAACCTGTGACTTTGTTTGAATTTTTATTATTTTTTTTCTTATTTTGGAAGAGCACACATACTAACATCGTCTGTTTTGGATTATAGGGCCCCTGAAGGTGCACCATTAAAAAGCAAGATGATTTATGCTAGCTCAAAAGATGCCATTAAGAAGAAGTTTACAGGTGAGTGCTGTTGTATATCTTGTGTGTGCCTGTGTGTTTTGTAGGGAGCCTATATTAAGTAATGAACATAACAAAAACTGCCTGCTGATGCACACAGTTAATGTTGATTAACAAGATAAAGTTAAATAATAAAAGCAATGTATCAGAGACCCTTAAAAAATTAAAATGTTTAACTCAACTGATACAAGTGATACATTAAAACATAGCTTAAAGATTTTATATAGTCAATCAAATTAACTTAAACGATTAAAAAATATTTATTTGGGCCTGAACTACAAAACCAAAAAAACTATTAAAAATTTTATTAGTTTTGCTTAAGTTGCACACTAGTTTGATCATGTATAAATATCATTATAACTATATTGTATAAATATGAATATAATTATAGGCCTACATCATGCTGACAATCGAAAACAAAATTACATGATATCACAGGCAATTGCCTTCTGACAGTGCACTTGAAAAGACATGAATGACACTCCTCATGAGAAGCATACAGTTCTTTAGGATCTATATAATTTGTTAAATAAAGAGTTGCAGGTTAAGGAAACAGCATGGGAGGAAATTGCTGCGGGTCTTGGTGCAGATAAAAAGTGACTCAAATGAGCTTTGCGCTGCAGACGCAGCCGGTGTGAAAGGCCCACTTCATATCGTATATCAATCAGGGGGTGAACATTATTGATTTTTAATGAAGACAGATCTTAAATGCAGCGATTTCAGATTAGGGATTAGGATTTTTCTTCTTCTTTTTTTTGTTCAGTGCTGTTAGCTGATGTTAGCTTACTGTGCATGTATTATTAATACCCGCAATGGTGTCAGTAAAACTAAACAAAAAACATTGTAAATCCAAGCCTTAGTCATAATGAAAGTATTCCAACTGAATTTAAAGAAAAAAGAGGAACATTTATGTAGCAAGTGCGCAGGGCCGAGAGCCGTGGGAATGGGATGAGGCCGGTGCTTGAGTGATAACGTGAAGCACCTGTGTCGCGCACAAGCCTCAAGTCTCACAGAGGAGCTCTGGATTATTAAAGGTGGAGAGACAGCAGTGGAAGACGAGAGAGGACCAGGCCTGGACGTTTGTTGTCTTCCACTGCTGTCTCTCCTTCTTTTATAATCCAGAGCTCCTCCGTGGGACCCGAGGCCGGTGCTCGACACAGGTGCTTTACATTATTGCTCAAGCACCAGCCTCATCCTGTTCCCATGGCTCTTAGCCCCACACGCTCGCTACAATTAATGGTTTGATCACTTGTGTTTGTCAGAAAGAATATTTAACAGCAACCAAATATTCTTTAAGAAATTGCATGAATAATATTTGATTTAAACTACATGATCACAAATGCATATATTGATTTGCTTACATTTGATCTTGAGTTAATGAGTTTTATTGCTACTTGGTTACATTTGAAATGTTGAATATTAAGTGTTATTTTATAAGCTACAGAACCCAATGGTTCTTGAGTGTCTAAAGTAATAAACATGTAATAAAGACGGTTGTCTGTGGTATATCTTTTACTGCAAATCGACACAAAAAAGTGCAAATATTGCTGCAAATGTTAAGAAAACTTGCAGCAAAGTCAGTACGTTTAGGCTGCAAAAATGTGAAAAACAGTCTATGTAAAATCCTAGAGGGAATGAATGATTATATAGAGAAAACAAACCAAATGCACAGAATTAAAATTGACATAACAGCAATACAGTGGGAATAACCAGGGCCAGACAGAATCTGCTGTATCAGTATTTTGTTCATTTGTCGTTTAATCAACAGTATCCATCTCTCTATTTGTCTGTCTGTCAATCAATCTATCTATCTGTCTGTCTGTCTGTATGTCTGCTGACATTTTTTGTCTATTTCTGTGCAGAATCAGTGAATTTCTGCATAATGATGTTGAGAGTATTGTAACTGAAATGTAACACACACAAAAAAGAAAGAAATTTCATAAGTTTCATAAGTTTACAATGCTAATCCAATCAGAACCACTTGTTTGGTAAACAAAGGAACTCTCTCATATAATATATCTACTGAAAGACAAAGATATTTCTATATAAATAATATAATCATTTGCATATTATTCAATACTATTATTAAAATTAATGTAAAAAATAAAAAAAGATATGCAATTGAATTCAGAATTATTAGCCCTCCTGGATTATGCCCCCTTGTTTTTAACGAAATGATTTTTTCAACACATTACAAAATATAATAGTTTTAATAACTAATTTGCCATAATGACAGTACATAATATTTTACTAGAAAACTTATATTTTACATAATTACATATTTTACTTAAAACTTACATAATATTTTACTACTAAATTTTACTACTAAACTGCTTTTATTCTAGCCGAAATAAAACAAATCAGACTTTCTCCAGAAGAAAAAATATTATCAGGCATACTGTAAAAATGTCCTTGCTCTGTTAAACATCATTTGGGAAATATATTAAAAGAAAAAGGAAATTCACAGGAGTGCTAATAAATTTGACTTCAACTGTACATATTTACACACATTTATTTGAGTAATTAAATAGACTCAATGATGGGCTAAATAAATGTATTGTGAAAACTAACGCAAACATGCTTCATCCTCCAGGTATCAAACACGAATGGCAGGTGAACGGTTTAGACGACATTCAGGACCGCTCGACTCTGGCAGAGAAGCTGGGAGGAAGTGTGGTGGTATCGCTGGAGGGAAGACCATTGTAGAGCGAGCCACTATGTGCCATCTGGAGTCCGCACGCTTTCATCTCAGCAGCTGTCACTATCGTTTTATCCTGGAGGAATAGGCCTATAGTTTCTATTTATTTCTTTTCTTTTCCTTTTCTTTTGTTTTTACATTTAAACATTTAGGAGATCTCATTAACATACAGTTCAAGTCAGAGTTATTAGCCCTCCTTGTATAAAGTTTTCTCCAATTTTTGTTTAACAGAAAAGATTTTTTTCAACACATTTCTAAACATTATAGTTTTAATAAATCATTTCTAATAACTGACTTCTTTTATCTTTGCCATGATGACTGCCAGGGGCGCCACTAGGTGGGGGAAATGTAATGTAATTTAATGTGTATTTATATAGCGCATTTATCGTGTATGGCCATACACCCAAAGCACTTCACAATCATGAGGGGGGTCTCTCCACACCACCACCAGTGTGCAGTGTCCACCTGGATGATGCGATGGCAGCCACAGGACAACGGCGCCAGTGCGCTCACCACACACCAGCTATAGGTGGAGTGGAGAGACAGCGATAGAGTCAATTCGGTGGATGGGAATGATTGGGAGGCCATGATCGGTTAGGCCCGATGGAGGGAATTTGGCCAGGACACTGGGGTTACACCCCTCTTCTGTACGGTTCAGGACCTTGGTTTAACGTCTCATCCAAAAGACGATTCTAAGGGCCCACGCCTTTTTGGGGCCCCCAAAGTTACTATTAGGGGCTCATCACCCCCCCACCCTTCCCTCTCTACACTTTCGTCGATGACACTCCTCCCCTCCCCGCTCTTCACCTTTACCATCCTCCCCACCCCCCCTCGCTCCTCGCTTTTGTCCGCAATGACCCATCCCCAACCCCCCCACCCAACTTCTCACTTTCGTCAGCGCTACCATCGAAATGTTGTCATAGAGCCCGTACCGGCCAGCGGCGCCAGTGATGACAGTACATATTATTTTACTAGATATTTTTTGTATTCAAAGTGACATTTAATAACTTAACTAGGTTAATTAGGCAAGTTAGGGTAATTAGGCAAGTCATTGTATAACGATGGTTTGTTCTGTAGACAATCAAAAAATATATATTGCTTAAGGGGGCTAATAACATTGACCTTAAAATGTTAAGTATGTAAACTAGCTGAAATAAAGCAAATCAGACTTTCTCCAGAAGATAAAATATTATAGGAAATACTGTGAAAAATTCCTTACTCTGTTAAACATCATTTGGGAAATATTTAAAAAAATTGACAAGGAGGGCGAATAATTCTGACTTCAACTGCATGCAAAAAGTAAATCTACCAATTAGATTGGTCGCTTTTGTACGTCCCTCGTCTCCCTCTGCGCGTTTTTTGCCAAACTCAGATGATCACATCTATTATATGATCAGCAGCAGCAGCTCAGTCTATATATTATGATGTATTTACAGAGATATTTTATTATGCTGTACATTAATGCCACACAGCAATACATTAACCAGAGACAAGCACTTTACAAGTCTGAATCTATTTATTGAACTCTCTAATCTGGCGATCACTTAAACTCTATGCAGATAAACAAAGCACTTTTACACTAGCATTTGAAGGAGGACTTTGGGATTTCTGTCGTCCGTCAACTTTGGGATAGAAGTTACCACAGTTTTCATTCCTGTTACGCATATGGACACAAACAGACGGGTTCGAACTCTGCCATTGCAGCCTTTGATTCAAACACACACCGCAGAACGTCTGCTTGGAAAGTGTTTATTATTTTTTTTTTTTTTCATTTTGTTTTTTGACACTACATGAAAACGGAAATACATTATTATGTGTAAAGATGGCAGCCTGAAGTGAAGCATTGTTTGTGAGATCGAGGAAGGTGCCACTGAAATAAAATCCTGTGGCAGAATTCTTGGATGGGTTTTCTTGGCTCGGTTGACTGCTGTGGTCGTTTCATCTGGGTGTCACTCCAGCGATGTGATATGTCTGACATGTGTTCGCTTTGCTCGTCAACATGACCCTCATTTAATGGAGCTTCTCAATTAAAAATATTTATGTTTGCCATTTTTAGTTGGTCTGTTTCTCTGTTCATCTATATGATGGAAGTTCTGTTATTGATCAAATGATTGAGCATTTGTTTCTCTAGAGTAGCTATTGATTGATCAATCAATATTTTGTTCATTTGTTCTGTCGTTTAATCAACAGTATCTATTTCTCTGTCTGCCTGTCAATCTGTCTATCTTTCCATCTGTCTGTCTATCTAAATCAGTATGGCTATCTATCTATCTGTCGGTCTCTCTGTCTGTCTATCTGTCTGTGTCTTCTATCTATATATCTGTCTGTCTGTATTCTATCTATCTCTATCTATCTGTCTGTCTGTCTGTCTGTCTGTCTGTGTCTGTCTTCTATCTATATATCTGTCTGTCTGTATTCTATCTATCTATCTATCTATCTATCTATCTATCTATCTATCTATCTATCTATCTATCTATCTATCTATCTATCTATCTATCTATCTATCTATC
>CAIGQW010056782.1:5746235-5762431 GCA_903798125.1 Danio choprae
TATCTATCTATCTATCTATCTATCTATCTATCTATCTATCTATCTATGAACATTATTGAGCATGTCTAGGGTAAGATGAAGGAGGAGGCACCGAAGATGAAGCCAAAGAATCTCGATAAACTCTGGGAGTCCTGCAAGAACACTTTCTTCGCCATTTCTTTGCCATGACTTTATTAATAAGTTATTTGAGTCATTGCAGAGATGTATGGATGCAGTCCTCCAAGCTCATGGGAGTCATACACAATATTAATTCTTTTTACACTGCACCATGACTTTATATTCTATACTGTACATTATTTCTGTTAAGTGACAAGACTTTTGTCTAAGCAAAGTCAGACCTTACTGTCATAATTAAATAATCAAGGCATGATCATATTTTATTTTGGTAAAATAAGCATAATCTAGAGGCCTTTGCCTGTCATATAAGCCACTTCTCATGCCAAATAATCAACTAGAAATCAAGTTATTATTTGTTGTTCCTAAAACTTGGATAGGCGACAAGACTTTTGTCAGGTAGGGTACATCGCAAACAAAAAAAATAATGTGCTCTTGTTTTGAGCACTTGAAGACTCCGCCTCTCAGATCTGCTGCCTCGCTGACGTCACGCGCTCCGCCACATTCATACTCCACCCGCAGCAGCCATGATGGTGGGTTACTTTCTCTCTCACTCCCTCCACCTTCATCCTTTACACCAGATATCATGCGATGCGTCGAGAAATAACGTGCATCTGTCGTCTTTATACCCCAATCGTTCATGTCTCACCTCTCTGTCTGTCTCTCCGCAGCAAGAAGGGCTGGACGACGGTCCCGATTTCCTTTCTGAAGAGGACAGAGGAGTAAGTTTTTCCCTTTTTCCTCATGTCTATTGTCTTTTTGTGCTCATATTACGAGTCGTGTTCGCTTGGTGTCGTGTAAAGAGAGTGTGTGTGTTTGCTGGTGTCATTGTGGCCTGTGTTTGTGTGTGTGTGTATAATATATATGTGTGTGTGTGTCCTATTTGAGTCCGTCCGCTCACTTCCTTCTGACAAACCTCACACACACACACACACACACACACACACACACACACACACACACACACACTAACCTGTGTGTGTGTGTGCACAATAATTCGCCTTTTACACCCTGTAGTCTTGTATTTTAGGCTTACACTAGGACAAGAACCCACAAGCCACATCATGCCATGAACAGATTTGATGTTAGCTTGTTTAATTAACCTGTTAAAGTTAAAGAATAAGCCACCTCTGTGTGTCTGTCAGTCTGTCATCGAGCTGCTGCTTTATTATGTCTTGCAAATTATGTGGCCAATGTTGTTTTAGCCATATTTTTGACTGATTATTATGTGTATAATATGGAAACAGGATACTGAGCTAAAGTTGATTTTATATTCAGACTTTCTCCTTAATATAAATTCAAAAAGTATACTTTGCTCATTTTAAATAGGGAAATCATATTAGCAGCCAATGACTATCAAAGTACGACATTGTTAACAGGCAATTAAATGGTGTTTCGAAGTCATACATCAGAATCAGAAAGAGCTTTATCGCCAGGTATGTTCACACATACGAGGAATTTGTTTTCGTGACAGAGCTTCTACAGTGCATCAGAATTACAGAGACAGGACAAAAACAGATAATAAATATATTTTAAAAATGGAAGTAAATGGTGAATGCTAATATGTAA
Source organism: Danio choprae (assembly GCA_903798125.1). Taxonomy (NCBI): domain Eukaryota; kingdom Metazoa; phylum Chordata; class Actinopteri; order Cypriniformes; family Danionidae; genus Danio; species Danio choprae. The sequence goes on from CAIGQW010056782.1 coordinate 5,747,919, forward strand.
ATTGACAAGTGTATGTACAGGTATATCACTATATACAACATTATATGTACTGCTGTTATGGTCATAAGCCTCTTTAACCACATTGAAGCCTATTGATTCGATATATAAACAAGCAATTAAAATTATGGTCTTAAAGTCTATGCGATGGCATCATTGTGAGGTTTTATGTAAACATAATCTTTTTAGTTTTAATAGTTTTATTAAATTTAATTATCATAAATAGTTTTTTAAATGTTTAAATAATCATGTACCAACAGATCTAATCAGTAGGCATCAAACCTCGAGCCACACGAGCCACACGAGCAACTGCTAATGGTGACTGTCTTGTTCCAAACTGTGAGACCTCTTTTGGTCAATCTGTTAAGGGAAACAAATTGTGGAGTGATTTACCTGTTAGCCTAAAATTAGAAAGTAATATAAAGGTTTTTAGTAGTGTACTTAAAAAGTGGTTAAAAACAAAACCGCAGTGTTTACACATAGTTTATTATTAGTTTGTTTGATCATGCCGCCTTTGCTTTTGCCTTATAGCAATTTTATGAAAAGAATTATAATGTTTATGTGTTTATAATGTGTTTTAATGTTTATAATAGTGTATATGTATCTATTTTATTTTCCTTTTATGTCAAGCCTCCCTTGGACAGGTGTTGAGAATTAGCAAGTCTGCTAAAACACTTAAATGCTTTTGGTTGTCCAGTGTAATTGTTATGTCCACGTCAAAATAAATAAATACTGTCATGCGATTTCAGACTGAATATTCAAAGTAGCCTGGTAAACAATATAGGTACTGTGTCACAAGTTGTAACTGAATGAATGTGGTAATATAAAACCAACTTTACCTCAATAAACAGTGCTACATTATGATGCGAAAGTAAACCGAACAATGTAAACATATTGAGGTAAAGTTGGTTTTATAGTCGCACATTCGTTCATTATTGAACAGTGACACCTTTTGTCACGCTCCCTGTATTGTTTATCATGCTAATTTGAATATTTGGTCTAAAACAGCATCAGCACTATTTAAATGACTGTAAACAATGTTGTACTTTGATAGTCATTGGCTGCTAATATAATTTCACTATTTAGAATTTGGAAAGAATACTTTTCTGAAGTTAGATTATTAAGGAGAAAGTCTGAATATGTTGATATAAAACCAACTTTACCCCAATCTGATTATTGGGTGTATAAAATGAAAACAGTGCTACATTATGATGCACAATTAAACCGAACAGTGTAAACACCTTGAGGTAAAGTTGGTTTTATAGTTGCACATTCGTTCATTTTTGAACAGTGACAACTTTTGACACGGCCCCTATATTGTTTGCCACACTACTTTGAATATACTGAAATCGCTTGTAAGTATGACTTCAAAACAACATTAGTGCTATTTAATTGATTGTAAACAGCAATGTAAAAAATACTGGGTTCCACACAAATCCCTTCATCTCCTCTCAAAGCAAATTGATTAAGTTAACTTAATGGTTTTTATCATTTTAAGTTGATTGAACAAAAAAAAGTTAAGTTGTCCCTATAAAAACCTCAAGAACTGTGTTTCAGCTCATTTTAAATAAATAGTTTGAGAAAATAGTAAAATATTATATAGTGTACTTTAATGGTCAGTGGCTGCTAATATGATTTTCCTATTTATAATTGGCAAAGTATACTTTTCTAAAATTATATTATTAAGGAGAAAGTCTGAATATGAAAATATAAAACCAACTTCACCTCAATCAGTTTTCAAGGTTGAAAGTCGTTAAAATTTGTATAAAGTGCTTAATATGGCTTGGAAATGTAATTGTGTTGCTTTCATGTTCATCTTACTAAATAAGTAGGTAATAATATTATTAATAATAAACTCTTTAAATAAAACAAAACAAATCTTTTTGCTTTTGCATAAAATGTAAACTGTGGAGTTTGTGCATGCCAATGATCTTGTCTTATTATCTGCGCCTTTTGGAATGAAAATAAATATGAATTTAAGATGCAAGTAAATTAAATAATTGTGTTGCTTTCATTCATATTTATTTATTTTACTAAATAGATGATGATGATGATGATGAGAATAATAATAATAACTATTTAAATAAAATAAAACAAATCATTTTGCTTTTGCATAACATGTGAACTGTGAAGTTTGTGCATGTGAACGATCTTTTCTTATTATCTGCGCCCTTTGAAATTAAAATAAATGTAAATTTAAAATGAAAGATGATGCATTTAAGATGCAAGTAAACAAAACTGTAGAGCGTACATGACAGTAATTCAATATTGAACTTGGGGCAAACATGCCATCAAAAGATTTCTTTAGAATACTATACTATAGAATAAAATAATGATTAGCATCTGATATTATGTGATGAATTTTGTATACTGTATGTATGTAATTTAAGACACTTGTATAGCATTGGAAAAGGTTGAAAATGTAAGCACCAGGTATATCAGCATTCTCCCTCTCCATTGTAAACAAAAATGGTCAGTTCACACGTGAGTTGCATACATCATCATTATGCGACATGAATTGCTCCAGACTGTCATGAACGCAGTAAGGATTGTTTGTGGAAACTGTGGATTAAAGATAATGATGTAAATAAATAATGTTCAGTTTCTCTCACACATTGATCATTTCACTTCATACTACCTCAACGTATCACAGGAGCCAGATACAAGTCTTTAATATTGTAGCAGAAAATGTGTGGGTCATTGGGAAAAGTGTTTCAGAATTGAAATGTTTTATTCTAAAGATACAACCATGTTTTTAACCATAGTTTTTGCTTAATTATTACCACAATTATTATAGTTATTGTAACTCTGAGAGTGAGTTATTTAATTTAAGATTATAATATATAAAATGATGAAATTATTTTGGCGGCATGGTGGCTTAGCGGTTAGCAGTGTCGCCTCACAGCAAGAAGCTTGCTGGTCCGTGTCCTGGCAGGGACAGTTGGCATTTCTGTGTGGAGTTTGCATGTTCTCTGTGTGTTCGCATGGGTTTCCTCTAGGTGCTCCGGTTTCCCCCACAGAATTGGGTACAACTGTGAATGTGAGAGTGAATGGATGTTTCCCAGTACTGGTTTGCGGCTGGAAGGGCATCTGCTGCGTAAAACATATGCTGGAATAGTTGGCGGTTCATTTCGCTGTGGCAACCCCTGATAAATAAGGGACTAAGCCGAAAAGAAAATGAATGATGATTATTTTACTTAAAAAAATAAATATTAATAATAGCCTGTTATTTTTTCTGCAGTGTTGTTTGTATGGGATTCAGCATTTCTAAAATGTAAAGTTACGTTTTAGAAATGTAATTTAGAAGTATGGTTATAGAAGTATATTATAAGCATTTGAGGATTTTATGCATATGTTGTCAAAGACAAATAACACAAATTAATATATGAATGAATAAATGTAGGTCAAAGACGAGATGACTTGTATAGGCATTGCAATAACCAATTTACATAGAAAAAGACAATAAATGCAAATAAATGGTCTACTTTGAAATAGAATGTGTGAAAATAAAAATATCCTAATTCAGTCTAATATATATTTGTTCACAATTGTATCGTACATATAGTGATTTTGAAGGATAGTGGCTGATTATTAAGATTTAAAATTACATTTAATTTATCATTCTGGGCCAAACTGTGATTGTTAAATAGAGTATTTTAGTCAAATGAGTCTAGTTTGTGTTATACCTAACAGTACGTGTACATATTTTTTTTATGTTGTACTGAAATCATGGTGAAGAGGTCTGGGGGAAATTAAGGCTTTAAATTAAGTGTATTGCACTTTTTTGATGCTTAAATTAGCATGATCTAACAACTAATTTTATCACAATGTATTTCATTCATTCCTTTTTCTTCAGCTTAGTCCCTTATTCATCAGGGGTCGTCACAGCGGAATGACCCGCCAATTTATCCAGCATATGTTTTACACAGCGGATGCCCTTCCAGCTGCAACCCAGTACTGGGAAACATCCATACACACTCATCCGCACACATACACTACGGCCAATTTAGTTTAATTCAATTTACCTGTAGCACATGTCTTTGAACTCCCCAACATGGGGAGAACATGCAAACTCCACACAGAAATGCCAACTGACCCAGCTGGGACTCAAACCAGTGATCTTCTTGCTTTGAGGTGATAGTGCTAACCACTGGTCCACTGTGTCGCCCCTACAGCTTGTATAAAGGAAAGCGTATAATTTAAGTGTCGTAACTGTTCAAGGTTTCTTCAAAGTTTTTTTTATTATTACTTGCAAATGCCCTTGAAAGCATAAAATCCCATTAAAAATATTATTTGTATTTGCATAGTATGACACTGTTGTTTGTTCTTGTCATGTTTTGTCGGGTATTCAACAGTATGTGTTCAAAATGTTCATTTCACTTACTATGTTGCAGCATTATTATGTATTTTAAATAACAGAAATATAGTTTAAATGAGGAAAATAAACATGCGTTATGGATGTGACTAAAAAAGTATGCAAGTTTACAGTATATAACACTCTTTGTAGAAATGCTGTGAATTAAACTGCACAACTCCAAAGAAATAATGCTAAAGCATAAGAATTGTCTCACTATAGAACAAAAATCATTGATTTTATTTGACATTTTTTGCATTTATGAGGAAAAAGCTTCGTTATGGATGTGACGGATGTGAAATTGGCACTTGTGTGACTTTGGTAAATCAAATATAATTGTTTGAAAACACTGACAGAGACATTTGTGAGAATTTTTACAGTACTGTAAAATACAAGCCTAAGCAAACAACATAGAAGGGGATTCACTATTTTGGTAAAAACATTGGAAGGTTGACATTTATACCATACTAATTGACCTATTGAAACGGTTTTGATTACACCGTGTTTATTATTGCATTATATGAACAGCCCAGGGCGGTGAATGTGGATCTTCAGACTGACGCTACACTACAGGTGGACATTTCAGACGCTCTGAGTGAAAGAGACAAGGTCAAGTTCACCGTCCACACAAAGGTATGCAACATAAGTGAATGAAGAAATCCACAACTGTGTGTTTGTGATTTCAGCTGGCTCTATGTGCATGTCGTTTACTTCATTCATTCATTCATTCATTACATTTTTTTTTGTTTTTTCCCCAGAGCACTCTACCTAATTTCAAGCAGAATGAGTTTTCTGTGGTCAGGCAGCATGAAGAATTTATCTGGCTCCACGACTCGTTTGTGGAAAATGAAGAATATGCAGGATATATTGTAAGTGTTTTAAATATTACTATAATGTGTTTGGCTGTACAAAATGTTGTTTCAGCATCGGCAGGACAGTATGCACATCTGCAGTAGTCATATTGTAGAGGTGCAAGAAGGGATTGTTGTTGACCTCCAGCCATAGTTAGTAATTTGTATATAAATTCGTCCGTCCGTCTTAGTCCCTTTATTCATCAGGGGTCGCCGCAGCTTATCCACATATGTTTTACACAGCGGATGTCCTTCCAGCTGCAACCCAGTACTGGGAAACATCCCTACACACTCATTCACACGCATACACTACTGCCAATTTAGTTTATTCAGTTCACCTATAACGCATGTCTTTGGACTGTGGGGGAGCACCCGGAGAAAACCCACGCAAACACAGGGAGAACATGCAAACTCCAACAAAAATGCCAACTGACCCAGCCGGGACTCGAACCATCGACCTTCTTGCTGTGAGGCGACAGTGCTAACCACTGAGCCACCGTGTCACCCGAATTCAAGTTTATAATTTGCATTTTTTACTGTTAAAAATATCAAGTGAGATGATGATAATAATAATAACGTTTGTAACTTTGACAAAGATTAATTACATTTCATTTATTTATTGAAGACTTCAAAGGTAAATTTTTACAATAGATTTTTCTAATTTTGTGTCTGAATTAAGACTTAGCAGAGAAATATAAGCACTATCCTTTTTTTTTTTTTCTTATTTGTATAAAAAAATAGTTTATAGTTAAATTGAACTAGTTTCATTCTTGCAGATGGACTCCCTACAAAATCACCCAAACCATTCTGAAATAATGATTTTTTTCTCTGATCTAGGGCTGGGCCGATAAACAATATCATATCGAATCACAATAAAATTTGTCGATAATGATGATAAGCTGGGGACATTTTTACTCTATATTGATCCTAATCACCAAGGATCAGCCAATCACACACAGATATATGCAACAACAGGAATCTATAATTGTGTTGATATTAGAGATTCACTGGATTTTTGGTCGAAAATAGGTCATGCTTTGTCACCCAGTATTGTTTAGCATGCTCGTTTTACTTTCCCGCCAGCAGTTCTCTTTCCTGCCAGCAGTATCCGCCTTCAGTCATGGTTGGGATTCTCTTTTAAAAGTGGAAGCATTAACAACTTGTATTGAAGTATATATCGTTATCATTCAATATAGAAAATAATTATTGAGATATCGCCAAGCCTGACTCTGATCTATATCTTAAATAATAATATTATAAATTAAAATAATAGATAATATAAATATAAATTTGATCTCCCCTATAATAGGGGTGTGAACCTACACTCGTCTCACGGATAGGTTAGGTTCGGTTACGATTATCATGCCATTGATTCGGTTCAATTCGATATCTTGTTGCATCACGATGCATTGACGATGCTTTCCATACATAATTAGATTTTTTCACAAGAAAATATTTTTATTAAAATCTACAAATATATGTATATATTATTTGTAATACAATATTGTCCTTTAATACAAGCAGTAAGATATATGAACTGTACCTTTAATTTTACCTGCTCAAAGAAAACTCTTTTTGAATGTTTTAGACATAACTCCAATTTATGCACAGACGACAACATGAGCATTTAAAGCAAATAAACTAATGTAAATATTATTCTGCTTGGTTTTTGAGCGCTGTCAAGCGAGTTCTTACACTCCTATGATTGGTCATTGTCTTCACCCGCTCAACAGAAAGGGCTGCGCTTGGCTTTAAAAATAAAAGCGCTGTTCACCGATGAGTGGCGCGGGGAAAAACAGCCGTGGTTACGGTCTATATGCGCATAATACAGCCGAGAAAAAGAACAGCCGAGAGGAGAGTAAAAGTTACCTCACGAACACCCCAGCGGGTCAAATGTCCAAAGTGAGAGAGAGGCAGAGATATGGAGTTTTACAGCATTTCTCCTTAGTAGTGAAATAGCGGTTCGTGCTGTACCTTCTTCACTGTCAATGAAAGACTGTACAGCAAACTCACAAGCAGTGAATTGTGCACAATTATCTGCTTTTTAAAAAAGTAGTAGGAGCGTTTTATTTACTCGCCCTCGCCTCCTTCGCCATAGTATTCTACCGTGACATGGTGCATATGAGATAAATGAAGTCAGTATGTAATAACCGGTTATGATCTATTACTGAACCGATATCGAGTTGTCCCCATCTGCATTTTGACACCCCTACCCTATAATAGTTCATACCATTGTGAATGCGTAATCGTGCCAGTCTATTGGAGAAAAGTCATTCAACAGTCTGAAACTGGCAGATTTAGGGCAGTGATGGACATCATAAGTGTTCACAAGACACTTTTCTTGTAAAATAGCTGTTTGTATCTACATTGAGCCTAAAATAAAGTAAAATTAGATGTATAGTTTGACCTACAGTAACCTTTAAATTAGCTATTCAGAGGTTACTGTAGGTCAGAAAACACTAAATATCCCTCAAAACACTGATAACTTAAATATGTTTTATTAATAAATTAGATGGAGTTTGCATGTTCTCCCTGTGTTGGTGTGGGTTTCCTCCGGGTGCTCCGGTTTCCCCCACAAGTCCAAAGACATGCACTATAGGTGTACTGGGTAAGCTAAATTGTCCGTAGTGTATGAGTGTGTATGAATGTTTCCCAGAGATGGGTTGCAGCTGGAAGGGCATCCGCTGCGTAAAACATATGCTGGATAAGTTGGCGGTTCATTCCGCTGTGGCGACCCCAGATTAATAAAGGGACTAAGCCGAAAATGAAAATGAATGAATGAATAAATTAGATGTAGTTTAAATAAATGCTTTACCAAAAAAGTTGACACCCCACAATGTATAATTCGCATCTTGTCAAAAGGCGCTGGTACTGAGACTCCAGGATACATAATATCTACATTTACTGAATGTAAATTCTCAGTGCTGTGTCTAATGCGAAGGGCTATAAATAATTCAGAGCCTTTAACTTTTGTACCCTGATAATAGTTTCAAAGGAAACTGTAGCAAATATCGTTTCCCCTTTTTTCTTGCACCTGAGCTGAATGATATTGATACTGCAACGACAGATCTACTTATGAACAGCAGGGCTATAAAAGGACATTAAGTGATGATTTCTGCTTTGGCAAGAGCAGCTGGAGTGTTTGCTCTCAAACACACACATAATGAACCAGTGTTCAAAGAGAGTATGAGCCCGACAGCTAAAACAAGTGTCCAGTGTAAAGCAAATGAAGGAATTACATTACAAGCAGAGCTACAAACTGCAGGCCTGTGATTGCGATTAGCCATCAGTTACATCACGAACGGTGAAAAGATTTGGATCAGTTTTTAAAAGACAGCTAGTTTGCTTACCAAGGTTGCATTTATTTCATTAACAATACAGAAAAAATGTTAAATAGTGAAATATATATATTTAATGTTTTCTTTATCAATGTGATCAACTGCTTCGGTTGATTTTGAAGCAAAGATGTGTTTTCAGCATGACTCTTCAGTGTCACACAATCCTTCAGAAATCACTATAATATGTTGATTTGCTGTTCATTAATAATGATTCTTACAATTATCATAGTTTTATGAAACAGATTCTTTGAAGAAAACAATTACATTATAAATGTCTTTACTTTCACTCTTAAACAGTTAAATTCTTCCCTGATGACCAAAAGTAATTACATATTTAATGGTGATTTAGAATCACATTTTTGTTCTGTATTTTTTTATGTAGCTTTGTTGAGCATAACAGGTTTTAAAATATATATTCTTTAAAATCATATTGATCCCAGAGTTTTGACAGGATGTACACATTAGGACTGCACAATATTGAGGGAAAATGACATATCAAAATATACAATGCAGAAAAACGAAATATATTTGCAATGAAATGTATTTTACCAGATGGATTGAATAGCTATTTATGAAAACTATTTCTCACTATTAAAGGCTGACCCCCCTATACATCTTGTTTTGACGTCCTTCAGGGGTGCTCAAGGGTTAATTAGGAGGGGTTAATCTCCTCCAAACCACCCTGTAATTCGCACACTGCCCTCTGAAAGCGAAAGCATTTTGGCAATCTCAGTTATGGTCTTTCCCTGTAGATTCCTCCTGCCCCTCCGAGACCGGATTTCGACGCTTCACGGGAGAAGCTCCAGAAACTCGGAGAAGGTGAAGGATCGATGACAAAGGAGGAGTTCACGAAGATGAAGCAGGAACTGGAGGCGTGAGTTGCTCGTCTTTTTACAGTTGAAGTCAAAATTATTCGCAAAATTATTGAATTTTTTTCTTTTTCAAATATTTCCCAAAAGATGTTTGGGAAGGAAGAGCAAGGAATTTTTCACAGTATTTCCTTAATATTTTTTCTTCTGGAGAAAGTCTTATTTGTTTTATTTCGACTAGAATAAAAGCAGTTTTTAATAAAAACAAAAACAATTTAAGGTCAAAATTATTAAGCAATATTTTTTTTGATAGTCTACAGAACAAACCACTGTGATACAATGACTTGCCTAATTACTCTAACTTGTCTAATTAACCTAGTTAAGCCTATAAATGTCACAAGCTGAATACTAGTATCTTGAAAAATATCTAGTAAAATATTATGTGCTGTCATCATGGCAAAGATAAAAATACATCAGTTATTACAAATGAGTTATTAAAACTGTTATGTTTAGAAATATGTTGAAAAAAATCTTCTCTCCGGTAAACAGAAATTTGGGGGAAAATATACAGGGGTCTAATAACTGTATTAGCCCCCTGACTTCAACTGTATATGTGATTTATTACTGCAAGGTTTCATTATTAATTAGATTAAAGTGGATAACACTATAATAATGTTGTTTCGTTAATCGATGTTAGGTAATGTATTTACTAACATGAACTAATAATGAACAGCATTTATTAGTCATAGTTCAACATTTACTAATGCATTATTAACATCCAAATTCATTCTTGTTAAAGGGACAGTTCACCCAAAAATGAAACTTCTGTTATCATTTACTCACCCACTTGTTCCAAACGTTAATGAGTTTCTTTCTTCTGTTGAACTCTAAAGAAACTATTGTGAAAAATGCTGAAAACCTGTAACCATGGGCTGCGTCCAAAATCGCCTACTACCCGAGTAGGTACTACATTTGAGTTTGAATTTACTACACGACCGTTAAAAAAAGTACATTCTATGTAGTATAAATGCGAGTAGTATGAAAGGAATTTAGACGTACTACATCCACCATTTGTTATTATCAATCACATGACCTACCTGATTTAATTCACTCCCATTCATGAATTTTCTCGTGTGGCTTTTTTAATATTATTATGGGATTAGCGTCGCATCTATTGGATGCGCACTTCAGAATCTCGCCTTAAATAGTAGGTCATCCGGGGTACTTCTTGTCTATTGTTTTTCAGATACTATTGCTGCGTCCCAATTCGCACACTATTTGTCCTAATAAGTAGTAATCGAAAATAGAATTAGTGTGTCCCAAAGCGTAGTATGTTGAAAAGAGTAGGTTCCCGGATATTCTACTTTTTCCGGTAAAAATTCGAAGTGAAGAACCGTCTGTACTCTAACCGTTAATATTGACCACAATACATTGCGCATGAATTTGATTGGAATTACAAACTCGGGTAAAAAAGTGTAAATAAACTACAAACATGGCGGATGTGCTACGTCAAGTAAAGTGGCTTCGGTAAAGTAGTTTGAATGACTATTAATTAATATCTAGCCAACTGGAGAATATTTTATTCACGTTTTCCGTGTTGTATTTCATCTGCAAAAACAATGTGAACTTAAATCAATGTATGTTTGGAAATTAACTTCTGAATGGATAATTATCCAAAGACCTGAGGATATTTCTCTGCATGAAAGACCCAGGAATGGCAGCTTAACCCCCAGATTAATATGAGAGATACATGAATGATGTGTCAAGAGATGATTGACGGGACTTAGCAACATAAAATGTAACATTAATTTTTGGGTGAACTATCCCTTTAACAGTAGTTAACGCACTGTGAGTTAACATGAACTTACAATGAACTGTATTTCCATTGACTAACATTAACAAACAGGAATAAATACTTGAATAAATGTATTATTTATTGTTTGTTCATGTTAGTAAATACTTTAACTAGCATTAACTAATACAACCTTATTGTAAAGTGATATCTGAAAATGTGTTGCAGTGAATATCTGGCCATCTTCAAGAAGACTGTGGCAATGCATGAGGTCTTTCTGTGCCGCGTTGCTGCTCATCCTGTCCTGCGCAAAGACTTGAACTTTCACGTTTTCTTAGAGTACAACCAAGATGTAAGTTTGACCTTTATTTATTTATCTCTTGCAATGATTATATTCTTTTATTTAAGTCTTGCAGTGATTTATAAATATTTTTTAGGTCTTGCAGTGAAGTTCTTAGTTTGATTTTTTTTTTGGACCAAAATGTTAGGGCCAAAGCAGAAGGATCTTTTTTATTTTATATTGTTCAAAAACGTACATACACTACCTGACAAAAGTCTTGTCATCGATCCCAGTTGTAAGAGCAACAAATAATAACTTGACTTCTAGTTCCCAATCATCACAAATACTGCAGAAGACCTACTGAAACCCGCAGGGACCCAAGATTTGCATAGAAATCAGTCAAGTTTGGTGAAGGAAAAATCATGGTTTGGGGTTACATTCAGTATGGTGCCATGCGAGAGATCTGCAAAGTGGATGGCAACATCAGCAGTCTGAGGTATCAAGACATTTGTGCTGCCCGTTACATTACAAATCACAGGAGAGGGCAAATTCTTCAGCAGGATAGCACTCCTTCTCATACTTCAGCCTCCACATAAAAGTTCCTGAAAGCAAAGAAGGTCAAGGTGCTCCAGGATTGGTCAGCCCAGTCACCAGACATGAACATTATTGTCATACACTTTGCCATGACTTTATTAATAAGTTATTTGAGTCATTGCAGAGATGTATGGATGCAGTCCTCCAAGCTCATGGGAGTCATACACAATATTAATTCTATTTACACTGCACCATGACTTTATATTCTATACTGTACATTATTTCTGTCAAGTGACAAGACTTTTGTCTAAGCAAAGTCAGACTCTACTGTCCTAATTATATAATTTAAAATCAAGGCATGATCATATTTTATTTTGGTAAAATAAGCATAATCTAGAGGCCTTTGCCTTTCATATAAGCCACTTCTGATACAAAATGAACAACTAGAAGTCAAGTTATTATTTGTTCCTAAAGCTTGGATAGTCGACAAGACTTTTGTCAGGTAGTGTAAATACAAAAAATGTAATTAATTAATAAAATAAACCGTGACAATGACACATGCATTAATATTATTTTATTTATTTATTATTTATTCAGTTGATTCACTCAAATTCATTTTATTTGTATTTTATTATAGACATGGAGTAAATGTGCAGAACAAAATATTTTTAAAAAGTAATAATTTGTGTGAGTAATAGCTGAGTGTAAATGCAAGTGTTAGTTATTATCATTGATATACTATTGCATATTTTTCAACAGAGTTTAGTATTTTTTTATATTTTACAATGTATTAGTATTTTTTATTGTAGTTCATGTTAACTGATGTTAACAAAAAAAACTTTACTTTAAACCTTTTATCATACTAAATGATAATAAGTCAAATTTGCAAGACAGCTGAAATAAAAAAATAAAAATGTTTAATATTAATTTCAAATATCAAAAATGTTTTAGGATTTAGTTCTCCAAAGTAGCCCTGATTTTCAATAAGATAATATTCAGTAAATATTCCTGAGCATTTAATTGTTCGTTTGACCTTGGATTTGTGACTTGAAATAATAGCTGAGTATTAACTGATTCTGAGTAGGTGCTAAAAATAATGTCTAAGGCTTTGATTGTTGATTTGTCCTTGTCTTTATCTCCTGCCACTACAGCTGAGTGTACGAGGAAAAAACAAGAAGGAGAAACTGGAGGATTTCTTCAAGAACGTGGTGAAATCTGCAGACGGGGTTCTGGTGGCTGGAGTGAAGGTCAGGGTTTTTTTTTTCTTTCTGTATCATGTGACGCTTTTATGTGACTCTGCTTTAGAAATCAGGGGGAGGAAAAGAGGCCACAGTGGCCAGCACCTTTTCTGAGGAATTATTTACTTTGGTTTGAGTTCAGCTTGTGGTTGAAGGACAGTTTATGAGTCTCTGGTGAATGCTTGACTAGTAGAGGAATGCAGGATGGCCATGAAACATGTAGTCAAAAATACAGGTTTAAATTTTTGCTGTCATTACATCCCGAAGACTCAGTTATTTCGTTAATCGAGTTATTGCATAGGAAAAATAAGCAATTTTTTTCTTTTTATACCAATAACATACTGAACCATGACTTTGTTTTGAAGTGAAGTAACAATAGTAAAATTTTAAAATTATTATTATATATATATATCTTTTTAATAATAATAATAATAATAATAATAATAATGATATTAAAAATAGTTTTATTTTATTTCCTAAATGCGTTTGCATAATATTTGCATTTAGAATAGGAAATATTGCCATTGTAATGTAGGTAATATCATATATAAGTAATATAATATTTTAATTGCTATTTTAATATAAGTAATATAGTTATTTGTGAAAAGTATGTTGTTGTTTTTTTATGTGACACTGCATTGTTTTTAATTTTTCTATGACAGGACGTTGATGATTTCTTTGAACATGAGAAGACATTCCTTTTAGAGTATCACAACCGAGTCAAAGACTCCTCTGCCAAATCTGACCGAATGATCAGGTCTCACAAAAGTAAGTTTCTCTCGTCTCCGTCTCATTTTTATGAGTGAAATCATGACACGTTTATAGATTCTGGTGGGTCTCGTGACAACAATAGGATTGAGGAAAAGGCAAGGTCAAAGTTCTCCAGTCACAGGAACAGTGTTGTGTTTGTGTGTGTGATGGTTTAGAAGGACATCAATTTGTATAATGACATGGGAATGATCTAGATGTACTCTATTAAGGTGGTTTACATGGACATAGAGTTGAAGTCAGAATTGTTAGTTAATTATTAATTATTAGCCCCCCTATAAAAATCATGACTTCTCTTCAGATGCAGTATTCAGAAATTCATCTTTATCATTCATGTGACTCTTCTGCATTGAGTTTTTTTCCAGTTCTGAGCCAAATGTTTAGTCTTTTTCTTGAGTGGTTTGAGTGTTATTGGCACAACACTGAAACCTGATCTGGAAGAGAGGAAAGAGCTGTGAAGCGGTATGATTCAGGGAGTGTGTGACTAGATGTGCAGCTTTGAGTGACGTGTGTGTGTGTGTGTGTGTGTGTGTGTGTGTGTGTGTGTGTGTG
>CAIGQW010056782.1:5777431-5788282 GCA_903798125.1 Danio choprae
GTTTTGTTTTGCTCATCCTTTGTTTTTTGTTCTGTTTTGTTTTGCTCGTCTTTTGTTTGTTTTTTGTTGTTTTGTTTTGCTCATCCTTTGTTTTTTTGTTCTGTTTTGCTTTGCTCGTCTTTTGTTTGTTTGTTTTTTCCGTTTTGTGACACTTGTTTTATTAGGTTGTTTTTGTTGTGTTATGTTTCACTTGTGTTTTGCTTGTTTTTTTGTTTTTATTCCACTTGTTTTGATTTTTTTTGTTTTGCTTCTTTCTTTTTGTTTTTTTTTAGTTTTTTTTTCTGTTTGTTTTTGTTTTTCATTTTTGTTACACTTGTTTAGTTTTTGTTGTTTTTTTGTTCTATTTTGTTTTGTTTTTTCTTTGTTTGTTTGTTTTTTTGTTCCGCTTGTTTGTTTGTTTTTTCCATTTTGTGACACTTGTTTTATTAGGTTGTTTTTGTTTGTGTTGTGTTTTGCTTGTGTTTTTCTTTGTTTGTTTTTTCAGTTTTGTTGCGCTTGTTTTTTTAGTGTTGTTTGTTTGTTTTTGTTCTGTTTTGTCCCATTTTTTTTCCCACATTTTTTTGTTTATTTATTTTTTTGTCATTATATATAGTTCTGATTGTTTCTTTCTTTTTTGTTCTGTTTTGTTTCACTTGTTTTTGTTTGTTTGTTTTTTATTTTGTTTCGCATTCTATATTGTTCTGTTTGCTTGTTTGTTTTTTATCCTTTTTTGTTTTTTTGTTCTGTTTGTCTTTTTTGATCTGTTTTGTTTTGCTTGTTTTTTGTTTGTTTGTTTTTTTGTTTGTTGCTTGTTCTACTTTGTTCTGCATGTGTTTTGTTTGATTTTTCCCCTCTGTTGGAATCTTTTTAAAGTTAGTTTTTGGTGATCTGTGTGTGGACGCTGCTCTGATATCTTGTTCAAGTTGAGCTGATTGTTATTACGATTAAAGTGTATGGTCACTCAAAAGCCTTGTACATGTGTTAGTTTTCATCGTATAGCTTCTATATGGATCATCGTAATCAGACTAATTTTTCTTTGTTTTCATTCCTGATGGAAAACGCTTCAGTATGTTTGCCTTAACATGTAGAATCATATATTGTTTAAAAAGAAAAAAAAATATTATACATGGATGCATTTTTTTTTCTCAAGATCTTTTTTTTAAAGTGCACTGTATATGAATGTTGTTTTTCACGATATGTGACCAAAGCTTCCATTTATTTAGATGGAGGAATGCTGATATAAACGCTGGTGATAATGATAAAATGACCATGAAAATAACTAAATAAATGATGCTGTTTACTTTAAGTGAAGTTTTTTTTTTCCCCAAATGTGGACAGAACTGATTGGTCTGAATCAGGGAAAGGGAGACCGGTTGAAAATTCTCTTTTTTTGTTTATGATATGTACAGTCATGGCCAAATGTTTTGAGAATTACATAAAAATTGGAAAAGTTGCTGCTTAAGTTTTTATAATAGCAATGTGCATATACTCCAGAATGTTCTGAAGAGTGATCAGATGATCTGCATATACTCCAGAATGTTCTGAAGAGTGATCAGATGATCTGCATAGTCCTTCTTTGCCATGAAAATGTACTTAATCCTGAAAAAAACTTTCCACTGCATTTCATTGCTGTCATTAAAGGAGCTGCTGAGATCATTTCAGTAATCGTCTTGTTAACTCAGGTGAGAATGTTGATGAGCACAAGGCTGGAGATCATTATGTCAGGCTGCTTGGGTTAGAATGGCAGACTTGACATGTTTAAAGGAGGGTGATGCTTGAAATTATTGTTCTTCCATTGTTAACCATGATGACCTGCAAAGAAACGTGTGCAGCCATCATTGCGTTGCATAGAAATGGCTTCACAGGCAAGGAAGGATATTGTGGCTACTAAGATTGCATCTAAATCAACAATTTATAGGATCAAGAACTTCAAGGAAAGAGCTCAATTCTTGTTAAGAAGGCTTCAGGGCGTCCAAGAAAGTCCAGCAAGCGCCAGCATCATCTCCTAAAGAGGATTCAGCTGCGGGATCGGAGTGCCACCAGTGCAGAGCTTGCTCAGGAATGGCAGCAGGCAGGTGTGAGCGCATCTGCAGCACAGTGAGGCGAAGACTTTTGGAAGATGGCCTGGTGTCAAGAAGAGCAGCAATGAAGCCACTTCTCTCCAAAAAAAACATCAGGGACAGATTGATCTTCTGCTTAAAGTATGGCGAATGGACTGCTGAGGACTGGGGCAAAGTCATATTCTCCGATGAAGCCTCTTTCCGATTGTTTGGGGCATCTGGAAAAAGGCTTGTCTGGAGAAGAAAAGATGAGCGCTACCGTCAGTCCTGTGTCATGCCAACAGTAAAGCATCCTGAGACCATTCATGTGTGGGGTTGCTTCTTATCCAAGGGAGTGGCTCACTCACAATTTTGCCCAAAAACACATCCATGAATAAAGAATGGTACCAAAACACCCTCCAACAGCAACTTCTTCCAACAATCCAACAACAGTTTGGTGAAGAACAATGCATTTTCCAGCACAATGGAGCACCGTGCCATAAGGCAAAAGTGATATCTAAGTGGCTCAGAGACCAAAACGCTGAAATTTTGGGTCCATTGCCTGAAAACTCCCCAGATATTAATCCCATTGAGAACTTGTGGTCAATCCTCAAGAGGCGGGTGGACAAACAAAACCCCACTAATTCTGACAAACTCCAAGAAGTGATTATGAAAGAATGGCTTGCTATAAGTCAGGATCTGGCCCAGAAGTTGATTGAGAGCATGCCCAGTCCAATTGCAGAGGTCCTGAAAAAGAAGGGCCAACACTGCAAATACTGACTCTTTGCATAAATGTCATGTAATTGTCGATAAAAGCCTTTGAAACATATGAAGTGCTTGTTATTATATTTCAGTACATCACAGAAACAACTGAAACAAAGATCTAAAAGCAGTTTAGCAGCAAACTTTGTGAAAACTGATATTTGCGTCATTCTCAAAACCTTTGGCCACGACTGTAGACCTAAAGGGGTTAGTTCACCCAAAAATGAAAGCTTGAGTTTCTTTCTTCTGTTAAACACAAAGAAAGATATAATAAAAGATATTTGTTCCTACTCTGGCTGTCAATAACTTCATTTTCCAACATTCTTCAGAATATCTTGCTTTGGGTTCAACAAAACAAAGAAACCACAAAACATTTAGAAGCACTTGAGTGTGAGGTTTTATATTTTACTCTACCATCTGAAGTGAACTGATATGTTCATTTACGCCACAGCATCGTGTCATAGTGCATTGTGCAAATGTCATTTCACTCTGACCTTTCTCTGTGCAGAAGTCCAGCCAGCAGATCTGTCATCTGGGTCAGTACAAACGTCACGTCTGCGATATGCCTTTAATTTTTTCCGTACTATTTTTAGCCGATCAACGTGCATTCAGTGGTGTTTCCAGACATTTCAGAGCCACGTCAGATTTATCTGCGAGAACACATTGAGAAATATGCAAACAATCAAATAAAATAAAGGATTTGGTTTGATGATTAACTAAATGTGACTGACTGAGGTCACATAAGCATTATATGTCAAATTGGCACTGATAACATTGCAAGAAATTATTAATATAATCATTCATTCATTCATTTTCATTTCGGCTTAGTCCCTTTATTAATCTGGGGTCGCCACAGCGGAATGAACCGCCAACTTATCCAGCATATGTTTTACGCAGCAGATGCCCTTCCAGCTGCAACCTATCACTGGGAAACATCCATACACACTCATTCACACACATACACTAAGGACAATTTAGCCTACCCAATTCACCTATACCGCATGTCTTTGGAATTGTGGGGGAAACCGGAGCACCCGGAGGAAACCCACGCCAACACGGGGAGAACATGCAAACTCCACACAGAAATGCCAACTGACCCAGCCGAGGATTGAACCAGCGACCTTCTTGTTGTGAGGCGATTGTGCTACCCACTGTGCCACCGTGCTGCCTTCATTTACATCATTGTTGCAATAAAAATAATACTAAAGATAACATTGCAAGATAAAGAATACATTTAAAATATATATAAAATGAAAGAATTAATTGTGTCACTGAACGAGTCTTAATGTTTAATAAAGATTTTAAGACGTCATTTTAAATGGACTTACTGACATGCCTTTACATTTGGAAAATAACAACAACAACAACGACGACAATAGATGGCCATTTGTTAATAATACAATCTTTAAAATGATAATATTATTAATAGATGGTCATATGTTAATAATAAAATCATTAAAACAATAAGTATACTAATGATAGATGGTCAGATGTTTATGATACAATCTTTAAAAAAGCAATAAAAATAATAATAATAATAATAAATGGTCAGATGTTAATGACGATCTTTAAAATAATAATATAATACTAATAATAATAGATGGTCCGATGTTACAATCTTTAAAATAATGATAATAAGAATAATATTAATAATAGATGGTCAGATGTTAATGATACAATCATTAAAATAATAATAATATATGGTTAGATGGTTATTGATACCATCTTTGACAATTATGGCATACTGACTTTTCACTGACAATTTAACCTAACGCTTTTTCCTTCGGGACCAATAATTTGATGTCTCCTCAGTGAGCATCTAGTGTGTGTGTGTGTGTGTGTGTGTGTTGCTCTAATTTAAGCTCTGCCACATGTGATGGTGTCCACGTAACTCAGACTCTCCCTCTCATCTCATCTGACTGGAGAGCCGCACTTCTGTAAACTCAATGGCAGAACACCTTGGAAATCCCTGCCCGGTCCCGAACCGGCCCCAATCCGGCAGAAACGACCCCGAGCAACCCGCGGAGCTACCCAAAGAGCTGAGAAACCCCCGCAGCAACCGGGCCAAATCCAAAGAACACAAGCGTCTGAACGCGCAGAAACTCGTGCTGCAGTACGTGGTCCCGTGCATGAACTCCTACGGCTTGTGTATAATCGACCGGTTTCTGGGGGACCGGATCGGGGAGCGCGTTTTACAGGAGGTCCGGCGCATTCACCAGAGCGGTGGCATGCAGGACGGCCAGCTGGCGAGCCAAAAACTGGACAAAAGCAAAGCTATTCGCGGAGACAAGATTGCGTGGGTCGATGGCACAGAGGGAAGCTGCCAAAATATCGGCTATTTGCTGACCCGCATGGACAAACTGATCACGTGCGCGGACGGCAGACTGGACAAGTTCAAAATCACAGGCAGACACAAGGTGAGGAGAGACCATCAGCTGCATCGCGAAAACAGAACTTTTTAAAAATATATGTAATACTGATAAGAAATAGAGTAATAAAGTGTGCTGAAAAGAATTAGCCTAAAAGCATAGTTTGGATGACTTTCACTGAAAACAGTCAAAAAGCACAAACAGCTCAAGATTGAGAGGGGCACGGGGGGATTCACATGCATTATCTTGCTTTAAAGGGACAATTCACTCAAAAATATTTATCAGTTTCACAAAGGAATTGAATGCTGGAAAAAATACCCAAACAGAAAGTTGTGCTTGTATTTGGAAATGCATCTGCATGCTTTCATTTGCAAGTTGCAACATGGCCGATTATAATAGACAACAGGTCTAATTGTTGCAATGCATAGTTTCGAAGTTGATCAGAGGACAAACACTACAAATGATGGGCTGCATAATGCAATGTTATTAGCTCAAATATGGACAAACCCAGAGTTTGATTATATATTTTTAAATTACATTTAAATGACACTTTTTAGTCGTAACTTTAACAGTTAGTCCATATGACCCAACGTTAAAGAAAGAACAACAACACATTTTAGGGTGAACTGTTACTTAGTGTTTTTTCCAGTATATATATATATATATATATATAGTGCTCAGCGTATGAGTACACCCCATTGTGTAAACAAATATGTTTCTCCATTTCTCAGTGAATATGGGTCATATATATCAGTGCATTTGAACAAAACAGATTTATTAAACAGATATATTTATTAAAATTATATTTTAGTCACAGAACATCTTTAGAAATGTAAAGATAATACTTTTAAATTCATGCAAAATAGTGCAAAAACAAATTACAAACTGCAACATTTCAACAAAATTGTCTATATTTTTTGTTTCTCTTGATTTTTGCTATTTTTGAAAATGTTATTTATTATTTTTCCCTAACATATACATTTGGGCTGCTAATTTTTGAATCATTATTGTAAGTTATTTTGTTAGATTAGCTCAAGATTTGGCTTCAGTACTGACTAAACTAATGTATATGCACACATATAATATAGTAAAGCATCCTATAGAAAATATTCATTTAAATTAGAGATTTGTGGGGGGTGTACTCATATATGCTAAGCACTATATATATATATATAAAGGTTATTCCACGACAATTCATAACTTTTTGCATCAGTGGCTAATTCATATAAATTCGTGCAATCTCATTCGTACACTTTAGCACGATTTGCTGTTTGCTCATCCCCCAATGACGTTGGGTTTAGGGGTGGGGTTTGGTGTCATTTTTGTACACCAAACTCGTACGAATGAGCCACTAAACTCACAAAACTGTTTTCACATTGTAAAAAAAAAGGCTGAGTGTTTGTATAACCCACTGTTAGAATTGTCCACATTTGACAAATATATGGACAAACCCAACAATGGGTTTATTTATTTTTATTAAGTTTAAATTACAATTTATGTTTTCACATTTGGCGACGCGGTGGGTAGCACAATCGCCTCACAGCAAGCCTCACAGCAAGAAGGTCGCTGGTTCGAGCCTCGGCTGGATCAGGTGGCATTTCTGTGCGGAGTTTACATGTTCTCCCCGTGTTCGCGTGGGTTTCCCCCACAGTCCAAATACATGCGGTACAGGTGAATTGGGTAAGCCAAATTGTCCGTAGTGTATGTGTGTGAATGAGTGTGTATGGATGTTTCCCAGTGATGGGTTGCAGCTAGAAGGGCATCCGCTGCGTAAAACATATGCTGGATGAGTTGGCGGTTCATTCCGCTGTGGCGACCCCAGATTAATAAAGGGACTAAGCCGAAAAGAAAATGAATGAATGAATTTTTACATGTATTTTAATCCAACGGTTTTATTTATCCATATTTTACCCAACCTTGGGTTACAATAACAAAGCATTTCTAAAGTGCATGCACGTCTTGAAAAGAAATGTTTAAGATAATGCATTATTTAGGTAAAAAAAGGAGCATATTTATTATACAGAAACTGAGATGTTCGTAATATGAATTATTAAGATAGTAGTATTTATTGTCCATGACGTTTCATGCTTTAATTTGAAACAGAATCAAAAGACAATGCAAAGTTTGATAAGAGGAAATTAGGTCAAATAAATGAAGTCAAATAAATGTCCTTATTGGTAATAACAATGATTGTGCATGCTTACACTGATTCATCAAAATACAGTTGTTGCAAAAGTTCCCAATTATGTCCAGAAGAGAAGCACTGTTGAGGCAAAGAAGAGAATACTCGTGCATGTTGTATGACTGATGTAAAGCGCTGTTTTTATGGACTTCTTGGAAAACGCCCCCTTGTTTGTGCGCGTACATGCGGCTCTTAAGCTTCTCAATGGCGGTCGGGGTCGGGCATGACTATTAAATGAGCTCAAACATCTTACGATGTGCTGTCACGCACACTACATCTAAAGCCAGACTGTTTGAAATTAAACCAGCGGCGGTCTCGATTACTTTATGGTGATATTTCCCCCCTAAATAAACTGTTTGCCATTGAATGAATGCATGATAGCTGAGCCTGTGGTCTGACCTGCTGGGTTTTACTGATAGTAAATCAGCACATTTCGGCGGAACTCAGAAATGCACCAAGCAAACAGACTGGCGCTCAGTGTGAAACGGGGATCTTCGGTGGGAGGGGCTTACAGGACTGGACTTTGTCACGTACGATACTGTTGGCAGGGGTTTGCAAACGGGGTCTGGGGTCCTTCAGGGGGCAAAAAAGGGTGATGGTCTATGGACAGAATTGTGGTAAAAGAATGCAAAATGTAATTTATTTAAACAGCAATGAACACTTGAATTAATAATAATAATAATAATAATAATAATAATAATAATAATAATAATAATAATAAATGAATACATAGGCTATTAGTATAAAATCGTGAATTAATAAATAAACAAAGTTATTACAAACATATTAGAAATATTTTCCAAATATCATGTTCAATTTATAATATTAATGTCAGAGTATCAACTTGGTCTTCATATAAAAAATAGACTATGACTTTTACATTTCTGGTCTTGGTCATATTTATATTTTAGGTTAAATATTTATTAGTTATTTATACAAACATACAAACAATATGTACAATATACAAACAAACGGTAATAAATAAAATGATGATCAAACGTGTCAAATGTTCTGTTCAGTCTTGATATTTTACAATTGCTCCACATTTCTTATCTTTTTAATCTATTTATTCTTATGTTTTTGTATCTCTGTTCATATTTTATTATTGATTACAACTATATTAAGGTGATTTACATTTTTGTAAAACGACAAATATCAGATAAGCATTGCAAACCAATGAAATGTATAAAATATAGGCTATAAACAGTTCAAAGTCAGGTTTATTATAAAATCTATATTAGAAGAACAAGAAATAGTGACGGTGAAAGGTAAATTTACATTTATTTATTTATTACAGGCCATTTAACAAATTTTCTCATATCTGTAATCATTTTAACATATTAATTAGTGCATGTTGAAGGTAATAAAGAGGTTTGAAACATTACCCTCACAGTTTGATCCTCACACTATGCGTTGTTTTAACACCTCACCATATGTTTTTAATGCAGTGGATAAACTCCTCAGATTAACCATTCATTCACATGTAAATCATTTTCAGAGCACCTCAGAACTCGCACGTAGGCGGACTAATCACGTGACACCCGTTCCATTTCTCAACGACAGCAAGACGGGACCAATCATTGTCATTTACGATGACTAAATCAAGTTTTAAAGTAGGCTAACTTAATCGCGATTTCAGAGGACAAACGCAGTTTGTACATCGGAATTGAATAAATAATATTACAAATTTTAAAACATTACAGTTTAAAGTTTAGATGTTTTGATAACACAGGGTAGGCCTACTTACCATAGTATATAGATCAGCGGTAGGTACCTACTTTCGTATTTTTCAAAGTCAAATTCAAGCACTTTCCAGATGCATTTTCAATTTCAGCGCTTTACAAGTGCGGTAAATCACACATTTACATACACACAAATACATACTGCATTAAATCAGATGCGTTTTTGTTATAGTGTTCTAAGGGAATATGGTAAATAAGGAAATAGGGAAGGCATGTTTGCCACATAAGCCCAGTTACTTACTTTCTTATATGTAAAATACTCACATCTTAAATGTAAAATGCCGGCCATATCATGCTGCAGACATGCACAGATTTTCTTTTTATGCAAAAGCAAAAACATTTCTTTTATTTGACTAAATTTTTATTAGGCTATATTTAGTAAGAAATGATTATAAACGCAACACAATTACATGTCCTAGCAGTTTCAAAATCCCAAATCTAAGCCCATGTAAAATACTAAAATGCATGCATTTTCAAGGATGCATATGTAAACAAATGTCATTTTATTCAAAGTTACATCCTTAAAAAAAGCCAGCCATATCATGCTGCAGACATGTGCACAGGATCCAAAGTTTTCTTTTATGTGACTTAGTTAATACTACACTGTAATAAAAAACAATCCTGGTTGCCTTAAATTTTAAGCTGAATCAAATTAACCTTATGAGTCCATTGAACGTATATTATGTTAAACTGACTTAAAACAGCTTGCGTAACTTATAAAATTAAGTTAGAACATGATTAACTTAGTTACAATGACCTAAAACATATGCTGTCAGGGCTAACTGATCATATAATTTTTTTACAGTGTAAGTGTTATACCTATATAGCACAACATTATTATGAAAGCAACACAATTACATGTTCAAGCAGTTTCAAAATCCAAAATCTAAGACCTCGTAAAATCTTGAAAACACTAGATTAAAATTAATGCACTTTTAAGGATGTAAATGTAAACAAATGTCGTGTTACTTGAAGTGCTTGGCTCTCTGATCCACCGAGCGCCCCCTAGAGGACAATAAGGTGTCAATCATAGGAAATACGTGTTCTCGAGCCTCATTCGCTGGAGTAAAGTGCGCTGAATGGGGGTTTTCATATGAACATCCGCCCACCGGAGCGCGACACACATTCTGCACGTTTCACATGCTCGTCAGGTGCGCAGAGCTCTGATCCTCCGGCGCTCATGGACCCGCATTCAGAGTGCCTATAAAACATTGGCATAATTTACCCGGCTCTCAAAAGACGAGCACGTACAATTTAGACATCTCTCTCTAAAAAACAACTTTTACTCAATTGAATGATCCAGCCTCAGGACAAAATGCCTTTTCTTCAGCATGATCTGGACACGCAGTTGGAGAGTTTGGCTTTTGGGCAGGTTGTCCCGGCTCTGTTGGATCAGGGCTTTTTTTACGTGGACCACTTTTTGGGGGACATTGCGGGACATATGGTTTTGGGGCAGGTTAAACGCATGCATTTCTGTGGGCTTCTCAACGACGGGCAGCTGGCAGGGCAAAGTAGTGGAGTTTGCCGGAGGAACATCAGAGGAGATAAAATAACGTGGGTTAACGGGACCGAGAGGGGAACGGAGGCCGTTAACTTCTTATTAACGCTTATAGACAAACTCATTTCTCTGTGTGTGGGGCGACTGGGCAAAAGCATTCGTGCGAGGTCAAAGGTAAGATTTATGCTGCATAAAAGTGTCACTTTAAAGTGCCTAAAAGTTATTACAAATGCATCAGCTGGAAAATAAAAAGCTTTTAATGTATTTTAGTCATATCAGT
>CAIGQW010056782.1:5811571-5823948 GCA_903798125.1 Danio choprae
ATCTATCTATCTATCTATCTATCTATCTATCTATCTATCTATCTATCCATCTAATGTCTGTCTGTCTTAATTGATCAATTTATCCATCCGTCTGTCATAATTTATTCATCAATCTATTTTATCTATCTTGTCTATCTGTCTGTCTGTCTATTTATCTGTCATGCTTAATTTATTTATTAATCTATCTTCCTGTCTGCGTATTTATTTCTATCTTTTAATGCATATAAAAGTGTGTCTACGTCTGATCAAAAGCAGGTGTAAAATAGTTTTGAACAGTGTACGAACAGACCTTTGTAGATGAGAGACAGTTCATATGCCATATTCATAGGCGTTCAGAAGGTTGCCCTAATGAGAGGCTCTTTGCTATATAAACACACTCTGATTTCCAATAAGGACTGTATGGGGGAGATGGACAGCTCCTAATCATTAGGGAGGATTCAGGTTTGGGCTTTTTCACCTCCTCCTCCTCTATCTCTTTCTCTATCTCTCTCCTGTGATCTATCATTCATGGGCTTCATTTAAAATTGCGTGAAATATTTAAAGTTGGTTGGATTTCTTCAGTGACCTCCCCCTCAGTGCCTGAAGTCAGTGGAGAAAGATATGCAGCAGAGAAAAACAGGGCAAAGAGGAAAGGTGTATAGGAGACGATGAAGGAAGAAATGAAGAGCGAGGTACAGTGTTACTTATAGCATTGAACAAAAGCGGTGTTGTTCGGAGTGGAGCACTGGCGCACTATGCACTGAATACTGCACAGTGTACACACATAGGGATGTGCAATATGACGATATACAGTTGGTCAAAATTATTCATTTTTCTTTTTTAAATATTTCCCAAATGATGTTTAACAGGGCAAGGGATTTTTCCACAGTATTTCCGATAATATTATTTCTAGATCTTGTTTTATTTCGGCTAGAGTAAAAGCAGTTTAATTAAATAAACCATTTTAAGGTCAATATTATTAAGCAATATTTTTTCCCCCCGATTGTCTACAGAACAAACCATCGTTATACAATGAGTACATCGTTATACCCTATCTTGTCTAATAAACCTAGTTAAGCCTTTAAATGTCAATTTAAGCTGGATACTAGTATCTTGAAATATATCTAGTAAAATATTATGTACTGTCATCATGGCAAAGATAAAAGAAAACAGTTATTAGAAATGAGTTATTAAAACTGTTATGTTTAGAAATGTGTTGAAAAAAATCTTCTTTCCTTTAAACATGAATTGGGGGGCAAAATATACAGGGGGGCTAATGATTTAGGAGGGCTAATAATTCTGACTTCAACTGTATTTCATATGGACCAAATAAACATAAAATATCATTTATTTTTTATGGTGTCACAAAATACATTGTTTGTGGTAACACCTTACGGGGATGCAGACAGAAACATGAATTTATATTTGAAATTTATATTTACATTTTTAGGGTGATGCGGTGGTGCAGTGGGTAGCGCTGTTGCCTCACAGCAAGAAGGTTGCTGGTTCGAGCCTCGGCTGGGTCAGTTGGCATTTCTGTGTGGAGTTTGCATTTTCTCCTCGTGTTGATGTGGGTTTTCTCCGGGTGCAGTGATAGGTTGTAGCTTGAAGGGCATCCGCTGCGTAAAACAAATGCTGGATAAGTTGGCGGTTCCCTCCGCTGTGGCGACCCCTGATTAATAAAGGGACTATTACATTTTTATTCTTATTTTTATTATTGTTTCAGGGGGGATGAGGGGGGGTAATTCTCACCTACATGAAATGAACACTTACATTGTTCAAATGCTGAAATAGCTGTTCTACTGTAACATTATTGTCTTGCAAAATTAAGGGATTAATTCAAACTTTAACAAGCACTGAAACATGTTCAGTCTCTTGTACGGTTACGTCAAAATATTTGATTATTCATTCATTTTTCCTTCGGCTTTGTCCCTTATTTATCAGGGGTCGCCACAGTGGAATCAACCGCCAACTTATCCAGCACATGTTTTACACAGCAGTTGCCTTTCCAGCCACAACCCAGTACTGGGAAACACCCATACACTCTTACATTCACACACTGGCCAATGTAGTTAATCTAGTTCCAGTGCAAACTCCACACAGAAATGCCAACTGACTCAGCCGGGACTCGAACCAACGATCTTCTTGCTGTTAGGTGACAGTGCTAACCACTGAGCCATCGTGCCGCCCCCTTTTTTATTTTTAATAATAAAAGTTAGTCCCTTTATTAATCAGGGGGTCGCCACAGCGGAATGAACCGCCAACTTATCCAGCATATGTTTTACACAGCGGATGCCCTTCCAGCTGCAACGCATCACTGGGAAACATCCATACACTTTCATTCACACACATACACTACGGACAATTTAGCTTACCCAATTCACCTATAGCGCATGCCTTTGGACTTTGGAGAACATGCAAACTCCACACAGAAATGCCAACTGACCCAGCCAAGGCTCGAACCAGCGACCTTCTTGTTGTGAGGCGATCGTGCTACCCACTGCGCCGCCGCAAATTATTATTATTTCACTATGAAGTAGGGCTGTACAATATATAAAAATATTTAAAAGAATAAATATACATTTATTATTGACATACAGTGCACAACATAAATGAGTACACCCACTTTTGGAAATCGATATTTTTATCTATTTCTAGTGAATATAGACAACATGTTTTGGTGCATTTAAACCAGGGGTGTCAAACTCAATTCCTGGAGGGCCGCAGCCCTGCAGAGTGTAGTTCCAGCCCTGCTTTAAAACACCTATCCGTAGGTATCAAACAAGCCTAAAGCACTCAATTAGATTGATCAGCTGTGTTTAATTAGGGTTGGAACTAAACTGTGCAGAGCTGCGGCCCTCCAGGAACTGAGTTTGACACCTGGGATTTAAACAAAACTGGTATATTCATTGTAAAGTAAGGGTGGTCCCCTAACATCAGAACACAGAAAGATAATAGATTTATATTCAAATGAGATGTTTTATGGATCTCTTGATTTTTAAAAAAATATATATTTTCCCTTGTATATTTATTGAGATGAACTAAGCTTTACTATATTTTTTGTGTACTAAAGTATGTACACAAATATCTGTATAGCATCCTATAGAAAATATTAATTAAAAAGAGATCTGTAAGGGGAGTTCCCATTTATGGTTGGGCTCCAAAATCGAATCATATAGCATATCAAATATTGCATTATTTTTAATATTGTCCTTATGTAATTATTAACACTGTAAAGACAATGACTGCCACAAAAAAAAGGCCAGTCCGGCCCTGGTTGTGCTTGACGTGTGTATGAGTGTGATTTGTTTTTTGAAACATCTGTTACATAAATTCAATATGAAATCAGAGTGAACTGCTGGTCTGGCCCAGTTGAGGAATCACAGACAAACTGCGCTTTTGGACTGAACACAACAAAAACTGTTTTTTTGTTGTTGTTTTTTTGCATATGGCAAATTCCTGTCTGTATAAGATAAGAGGTGGCACTGACCACAACAATGAATGTTTCACCAGCCTGCCAACTATAAATGTTTTGGTCACAATTGTAAAGTTCATAATGTTTTTTGATTTGGCTTTAGCCTTGTCCACTGCACAAAATTCAGTATTAAATCAAGATAAATCAAGTTTAGATACCAGAAACACAACTGTCTGTGATTACATATTTAATAAATTATACTTATCATGAATACCCCCCTCTTTTTTTTTCAGATTCTAGCCACATAACATTTTATTTTGTTGTTGTTGATCTTTTATAGCAGGGGTGGCACGTCATGATTTTGCCCTGGATCCTGGATTATCATCTATGTTGATCCTGGAACATAATTTTTGTTTGAAATTGTAATCCATACCTATTCACTACCCCTAAACCCAACCATAACCGTAAATCATTCCCAAAATCAGAGGGGAATAATAGTTTGATAACAATCATGTAGAAGTGCATAAACCTATCCAGGAACTTGGTGAAATCAGGTTAGCGAGCCGGGGTGCCCAAACTCGGTTCTTGATGCCTGGTGTCCTGCAGTGTTTAGCTTCCACTTTCAACACACTTAAGCTGCGGTCACACTGCACTTTTCGCCCCATAGACTTCCATTCATGCGCATGTGAATGTGACAAACTGGAAAGGCAAGCTCGTGCAACAAGTTTTGCAGTTTGCTGCATTGCAAAGTTTAAACTTGGTGAACTCTGAACTGCGAAATCGCATTACGTGACTGCATGAGACCAAATGAAGATCAAAACATGACCTCTCTGTATCGAAATTTAAAATATGGAGCCATCGCTTTTTTTACTGTCTAATCATCTTGTTTAGTCCTGCGCCATTTCGCAGTGCCGTACGACAGAATTTCGCATGCTCAAACTCCAGTGACTGTGGCATAACCTGGAAGTTTCTAGTCACTTTAATCAGAATGCTTTCTATTCTCAGTCACCAAAGATAAACTCTTGGAATTTATTCTATTCCAGAACGCTTTTCTTCGGTATGTGTTCATTTTCAAAAGGTTTTCTGTGCTAAAGCTTCAGCAGTCTTGCTCTTTTGTGCAACTGCAACTCCTCCAGGAATGTGATCTAAACAACCCTGGCTCATTGCGGATACGTACCTAAGTCTACATTTCTGGGGAAAGTGAAATACGCAACTGGAGGTACGTCTGCTCGCAGTTTTTGCAAATCCGTCAGAAGCCAATGTGTATGCTTTTTGATGATCTCAAATTTCCTCTTCTCACATAAATCTACCAGAGGGCGCAATATACACTTCAGTTAACCAGGCCAGCTTGCTGTCGACCAACCAGTAGTGTGATCAACCAAAAGCAATCTAGAAAAAGAAAAGTGGTCACAGCCGTGTGATTTCACCACGTTTTTAGCCTGTTGTTTACTTATTTATTTTATGCTTTTGTTTTACCTGGTTTCTTGAACCGTTCTTTGCTGGACTTGAACCCCGTCATCGCGGTCAATTCTACTCCACTGGGCAAACTGGTAACATCGGAAATACGGAGTTAATCGGTCAGCTGGTAGCACACTAAATTGAACAGAAGCTGTCGGTGGCATCATACCGCCCCCGTAGCGTTCGTTTTAAAGACGAAATGCAGCCAGACATACCTCTGGCTACTTAATTTGCGATCTCCAGAAGTGTAGACAGGGATACGTATCCACAATGAGCCTGTGTTGGATCTAAAGCTCAAATCTATCTGTCAAATTTCATCACAGGGTGATGAAATATTAACAGGTCAAAAATATCCAGTTGCGCCATGATTGATCATGCCTGGTGTAAATCGCTCTATTAGGATCTGGTTTTGATTCAAGTGCTCCATTGTGTTGTACATTTGCACTATTTAATCACACCCAACCTGAAAGGGCCTTTATTGGGAGCAATTAATTTGAGCGCTTCCGGTGAACTGTCTTTCCATTATAAAATTGCCACGTTTAAGGTCTGATTCCTTTAAAAATTAGTGATCTTCACTGCCTGATAGATATATGATATAAAGTGGGTCACAGATCGGACAAGAAGCACCACATTAAAGCCCATTTCCCCCGCCGTTTCTTTAAAATATAACAGTTTATTTTACCCCAGTATTTTCAATGAAGATTCTGCACTTGCCTGCTGTTCCTGATGGCGCTAGCGCTTACTTGTTTTACGCTTGAACAACAAAACGAATGCTTAAGTCTATTTAATTGAATGTATTGTAATTACATTATAACATTGATGCTGTAAAAGGAACCGTATGAAATTGAAAATAGTCACAATAAGCTTTCACTGGAAGTTTATCAGGGGCTGAAAAACACTAGCTGTGCATATAGCCTATTCCTGGTCATCCTGAGCATTCACACTGACTGATCTATTCCCAATGGATTAATGCACCAAAGATCTCAAATGCTACTTAACCAACCTCTGATCAGTAAAATCGCCCTTTATTGTCACAGATCAAGAAAAACATCTAAAGTAAAACACTTTTAAAAGGAAGCATTTTTTCCCTTTTATTTAGCTTTGCCGTAGGAAGTTACAGTGAGATCAGTATAATAGAAGACACAGATTGAAATATTCCTGCTAATTGAAAACCTGGTGAAGATACTGGTGAGATGGAAAAAAACAAAACAAAAACATATCAGAAATACCCGTGAGAATCTGTCCAAAGTAAAGGAGATTCACTCAGCCACCGCCAAAACATGTCAGAAAAACAAAGGCCTTGGTACAAGTGCACTGGATTGCCATTTATTGTATGTGGAAGCAAAAGTCAGCAGGGCTACATGGGAATATTTAGCTCTTCCCTTACCTGAAACCTGTACGTAACTAAAAAGGCTTTGATTACAGATCATAGGCCAAATGTATAAAGACCGGGACACAAACATAGGAGGGAAAGAGGAACGAACACAAAGAAGCAGGAAAGAAAGAACGCAAAGAATAATCACTGATGTTCGGCATTCACTTATGATGAGGAGAATGTAAAAGAAATGATGCCAGATAGTAACAAATCCAAGAAAAGTTTATTATGAATATGGCACCTGTAAGATGGTAAAAAAACCGTGTTACAGAAAGACAACCATGTATGACATGTCGCTTTAACTGATGAAAACCTACAAAAGTATAAAATAACCCTGTTGTAAAATGAAGTATGTACATTTTTGAATTGCAGCATTATTCATGGTAAATGAACAACAAAAAAAAAAAAGCCAGGCACTCAAAGTTAGCTTCAGTTAGTTGTTTTTTGTCTTTTTTTTTCTCGTCTGGGAAAACAAAAAACAAAATCAAAATGTACCATAGTTTGTCTCTTTTTAATACTTTAATTTGTTCGTACTTAGAATTTTATAACACTGTTAACACTGATACTAGGAGAATCCCCTTTCGCCCGTATTCTTCTACTTGGCACCAAGTTCCTCATAAAAGAATCTGTATAATTGTACAAGAAATAGTTAAAAACACAGACACAGTCTTCACAGGTAATGAAGTGATTTCTCATATTGTAATTTTAAACACTATTTATCTGACAGCAGCTGAGATTAGTTTAAGATTAAATCACCAGCAATCATTTTGACACAACACAGATACATTGAGACAGCTCGCCCGGCTGTTCTGTTAGTAACATATGGGTGTATTTCCTGGTCCACAGTGTCTGTTTTTTTTTTTGGAGCTTCCCCCAAACCCCCGAACCCTCTGCTCTATGTACAAAATGCTAAAATCTAGGATCCTGTTAACCTGGAGCAGCGACGCACCTGCAACCGTTCCCGTTATTGTCGTTTTTAAAAACACATTAATATCATGACCTGGGTTTGAGTAACAACACGTCTTCACAGAAACCACAGACACAAGTTTCCTGATGTCGGGGGAGGGGAAAGCCTGATTTAGGTAAAAAGACGAAGGCCGCCCCCCCTTTCCCTTTGCTGGACAGACTAAAAAACACTAAACATCGACAAAGCCGCTGGACCGAACACAAAATCAAGTAAACCGAACGATCAACTTAGTAAACATGCATTTCCAAAACACCTATAAAAATAGATTTTATAGTGCGAAATATTTTTTCATCTCTTTAGAAATCTTTAAAATTGTTTATTGTCCTGAAATACTACCGTCATCTTTTTATTATTAATACTATTATTATTATTATTATTTCCTGTGAGTTGCAGGGTCCTTGAAGTCAACAGGTTTGGTGGAAACCAATGAAATACACCCAATGCACAAGAGAAGCACAAGGGACTCTGGGAATGTTTCACATCTGAGGCTTTTAAGGTTCCAGTCTCTGCTAAATGCTACTTCAGTTTATTTTTTTAATATATATGTATATATATTCCTCATCACGCTTCTTGAGCTGGAAACTGCAATCCCAGAATTCCTCAGTGGCAAAAAAATGGCTCCTTAAACCTTTGAGCTAGTTTAGAGTCTTTTATCTCTGAGAAGACAGAGAGAGAGGTCTGTAGACTACACGACAGCAAAGCAATAGCAGAAACAGAAAAAAGTAATACGTACAAAAAGGAAGCAGCAAAAAAGGTGACACTACATTGGAAGGCCACCACACAAAATCCACTAACCTCCACTGGTTCACTAAGACTGCAAGGGGGCCGGAAGGAGAACCCGGAAGTTTCCCCAACCCAAGCCCGGACTAGCACAGAGAGGACAAAGGACAAAACAGCTACATTAGCTCAGTATATACTGCATATAGTAACACACACTTAAGTTGCTATGGAGACTGACAGCCAATGACACTTACACATTGTACAAGTTTACGGTTATCACGCTGCGTAATAGATGACTTGATGGACGGCTGTCAAAGGATGAAGTGACAGTATTCTTCCGTTTTATTATTACTTAAGTTTTTTTTTCTTTTAAAACATCAAATCACAGTGTTTTAACACCAAACTGTGAGAGCAAAGTTTTTTTTTTGGCAACAGTGGATAAAAATTAGGAATGTGGATCTCCAAAACACATTTCTGATTGAAAATGCATGTCCTTATTACAATCTCCGTTTGATATGTGATTTTTCAGAGAGAGTTAAGGGGTAAGGGATGAAGGGGAGCTGATTTCGGAAAGGACACCAGGCTTTTAAGCTAAAGAGGGAGTGTAAACGATTAAGCCCAAAAATGAATAATAAAATCTCCGAAACAATTGAGAATAGCTCTGACCAAAGCCTGGTGGAGTTCAACATTCATCTTCAAGTTTGCGATGCAAAATTAGTCTCAGTTGCACTGAGAGATAACATAAAAGAAACAATCAACTTTTCGGTATCCCTTTCCGGACTCAATCAGATTGAGTTTAAATGCTCTCTGTCAACATAATACTAATAAAAATGAGAACAAATGAAGTCTGTTAGAGGTTTGACTTTTCTGTAGAAAAGCTCTGAAGCCGCCATTTTTTTTCTGGAGTTCCGGAACAGTACCTACATCAGCCAGCTGAGTGAGGGTAACTCAATGATAGCACCATGGATCTGCAAACAGAAGATGGAACTGGAAAAATCTCACACTGACCTGTTCCATGTCCTGGGATTTTGAAGTAACATTCTATTCACAGGTCAATACCCGGCTAAAATTGCTTTTTTAAAATGCATGAATTGCAAGTTAAGTTGAGCTATAAAAAACCAAGAAAAAGCGTTATTTCTAAAATACTATTCCCCCTTTAGAAAGAACCTTAAAACCCTTTGAA
Source organism: Danio choprae (assembly GCA_903798125.1). Classification (NCBI taxonomy): domain Eukaryota; kingdom Metazoa; phylum Chordata; class Actinopteri; order Cypriniformes; family Danionidae; genus Danio; species Danio choprae. Next base: position 5,820,669 of record CAIGQW010056782.1, read on the forward strand.
CTACATCAAGTAGGGTAACATCCTTTTGTCAGCATGGATCTCGATTACATCAAGATACTGTTAGAAATATGAACAGTTTCCTTTCTTGTCAATTTTCTTCTTCTAATACCTTTAAGACATCCTAACCAGGATGTTACATACTCTGGACAAATAGCTCACCGCAGAGAAAACACACGCTACAGTGCTATGAATTCCCTGTGGCTCAGAAGGAACTCTTTACAATAGAGATGAGTCTGTTTAGTCTTTTTAGAGAAACCGTCATCAAGAACTTGTGTGAGGAGGCGAGGACGAAGAAAGAGAAAGTCAAAGAGATAGAAAGATAGAAAGACACAGGAAGAGAAACCATTCATGTCAATTACACAAGCTCTCAATTGCTCAAAATTCAAAGTGCTAGAACATCTCACTTTTCCCCAACTTTGATACACAGTCTTTTGCCTCAGAAGAGTCTTTTAAACACAGTTGAACACAGTAATATGGTCTCGATGTTTTGCTTCAATCCTCCTTGCGCTCCAGAGTCTGTGTGTTGTGGATGCCGTTGCTGTAGACGGGAAACGGAAGCGTGGAAAACAGTCCTTCTGCTGTGGTGAAGACGTTAGCGGCTGGCATCTGTGTGAGACCGGCTCCGCTAACTGCACCCCCAAAGGGGGTAGACATGTTGAGCCGGTGCACGTGATGATACAGCATCTCCATGGGCGTCTTGGGGTCTATGCCAAAGCCTGGTCCATCTACAAAGTTCACAGCGGTGTGGGCATTCGGCAGGAGGTTGCCCTGCATAGCCAAGCTGACGTCTGCTGGGGCGTATCGGATGGTTCCAGTGGTGTAGACTCGCGGGGAAGCTGTGCTGGTGGCGGCGGCAAGCGTACCTGTGACTCTGTGCACCAATGGAAGCACCACGTTCCCCGCTTGTAGCCTCTGCAAGGCTTCCAGATCACTAGTGTAGAGCAGGGAACCCGAGGAGGTTGGCGTACCCTGCTGCTTGTCCCGTGGTGAGGCCGAGAGAGGTGGGGAAAGTGGGTCAGCTGTGGTGGAACTGGAAGGAGGAACCAAGCTGCCCGGAGTTGCACTGGACACGGAGGTGGCTGCACTGTTATTGTTGCCGCTGCTACTGTTGCCATTGAAGTTTGGCTTTCTGCTGCCTCCTCCACCCTCGGCACCAGGTGGAGTGAGGACGGAATCAGGAATGGACACCTGCAGGCCGGCTGGCGGGGGGGATGGGAAGGTGTCATGGGGTTTTGTCATGCTGTAGGGGGACTCATTGCGGGAGATCTCTCGGTTGGGTGGGTAGTTCCAGATGCTGCTGTCATTGTCGAAGTTTATAGGTTCCGACATCTCAGTCTTGATCTTCAGCACGGAGGAACTTGTTGGGGAGGGTGGAAGCAGGAGGGGCGGCTGGTCTCCCAGGGTGGGGTCTAGGCTGCCAGGGCTGGGGGTTGCAGCGGCTGAGGGAGACAGACGGAGACGTTGGCGGCTACCATCCCACTTCTGCTTTTTTCTCCTCTTCTTTCTCTTCTGGTGTTTACTCATCGCTGGCCCACTCAGCTCTCCTCCACTGTTGCAGTCCTTCACAATATCTTCCACATCATCCTCTTCTTCGTCTTCAGAGGAACAAGAAGAGGATGAGTCCTGCATACCTTCCATCTCGCCGTCACCATAATGCTCCACCTTTATGTGTAAACCCCCCAGACGACCCTCCTTGTGGTCAGTTTCACAGTCAGAAGGTTCCAGACTGTCATCGCTGTCCTGACTTTCGGGATTGCTGGAACTGTCCCCTTCCTCCTGTCGTCTCATTTCTTGCTCTGGCGGCCGGCCCGTCTGTTTCTTACTGTCTGCCTCTGGATCTTCACTGTTCTCGGAAGACTGATTTCCTTTTCCATCTGACTTGGAGTTTTCATTGTCTTCTGGGAAAAAGGAAAAAGGTTAAGTCTCCACATACATCATAAGGCAAAGTTAGATTCCTTGCACAATAATCATAGTTCACTACACATTATAGGAGCTTTCCATTTAGGATATTCATTTAAATTGTAGACAGTTGGAAGTGGTCCAGTTGGATATATTAGGCTTTTTAGAACAGGACACAATTACATGGGGGACATAAACTATTCTTTGAAATTCTATTTTTAGAAAAAGCATTAGCCACTGGTGACATATGATGGGCTATATTGTTAGATTTGACAACAATTCTGTTCAGAAAAAGTGCTAATAAACAACACAAGCTCAATCTCTCTATCAGTCTATCAGAAATTATCTTTCTTTTTTGCAAAGACTTATAAGTGACAGGAGGTGAATCTGAACTGTCAAACATATGCATCTCACAGGAATTCGGAAATATTAGCCTTAGGTAAAACATGTCTGCATTGGAAAAGAAACACACAGAGATAAAGAGACAGAGAAAGACAGAAGGGGAAGGAGGGGTATAGAGATAGGTAGGGAGTGTGAGAGGAGAAGAGGGCATGGTTTGGTCCAGCTGCAGCTGGCACTGTCTGTAACCTTTGTGATGAAGGCTGGCAAAAGGCTCGGCAGGCAGAGATGCCCAGGGGCCAATATGTTGGCACTTTCCCCAGACTGTCAACCGGCCTTGTTCACTCACAGCCTCCACCATCTCTGGAATCTCACTTCATCTTCTTTTGGAATGTATAATTAATATCTCCAACTGGCTGTGGAGTTTTAATTGACTATTTACACCAGTTTTAGGGACATACCGAAAGCACCACATTTCCTTGTCCTACATCATTTTCAGTAATTATTGGAATTAAGATGTTTTACACAGTAAGATATCTGCATTTGGTTAAAATAAAAAACTGTGTGTGTGTGTGTGTGTGTGTGTGTGTGTGTGTGTGTGTGTGTGTGCCGTACTACTAGATTGTAAACAATTCTAAATGTTGAATCTGATGTCACCAGGTACCAGTGTTGGGTGCAGTTACAAAGCAAACTGTTTCTGGAATTAGATTACTTTTCCACAAACAAATGGATTAGTTTTCATTTTTATGTAATTTAATTACAGTTACTTATAATGCACTTGCCTTAAATACTGTAAATAAATTTAACAGTTCTCGATTAATACATTTAGAAAAGCAGAGTAAAAAAATATAAATATATTTGAGAAATGAATAACAGTATATGGTATGTATGAAATATGGTGTAACTTCTTAAAAATGTTTTCTTAGTTTTTTAGATATACATCATATTTATTATTCTTTATTATTCTTTAATAAAGCTAAAAGGTGGGCGACGCAGTGGCGCAGTGGGTAGCACAATCGCCTCACAGCAAGAAGGTCGCTGG
>CAIGQW010056782.1:5828958-5839420 GCA_903798125.1 Danio choprae
TCTCTCTCTCTCTCTCTCTCTCTCTCTCTCTCTCTCTCTCTCTCTCTTTCTCCCTCCCCCACCCTGCACTCTCTATCTCTCTTTTTCTTTCTGTATCCCTCTTTTTATTTTCCGGTGCAGGAGTCGTTGGCTGCTTTTTGGAGGCTTTAAAAGGAATACGGCCTCTTTAATCTGCCTGCCTTCTCCTGGAGCCTCGGGCAAGCCTGCAGGATGGTCTCTCACTCTCTCTGTCTCTCTCTATCTCTCTCCACTTCCGCTCTTTTCTCATTCTATCTCTCTCTCTCTCTCTCTGCGCCAGGCCCTCTGTCCTTCAGTTCTGTTAAATCACTTGGATCCCTTCCATAATAGCAGCTACCTTTCAGATACCCTTTACCCAGCGTGGCCTCACTTCCAGCAGGAGGGGTGGAGGGTGTCACTGTCATATAAAAGTAAGTAATTTACACCCGTGAAATTGCTTTATGGAAAAGTCCTTGCAGTCCACTGGGGTATTATTGTAAAGACAAGCCTTTTATGAATGAGAGAGCAGACATGCAGATCTGCGGAAGCCAATGCAGGGTTTTTGGCCAGGCAAGTGAATTGGAGGTTGTTTTTTTTTTGCGTTCTTTGGCTCTAATGGCGAAACTTCCCCCCAGCAGAGGAAGTAAGTGCGTCGGCCGTTTAGAGAAACGGCGAGAAGTGAAATTACGACTCGTTAATTTCAAAGCATCGTCACAGTTTCGAGACAGTTAGAATAACTGCACGTATAGATGTTCCAGTGTGGTAAAATCCAGATAAAACCCGTTTCTTGCTGGTTAAAGCTGTTTGTTTATGCACTGAAAAAATGATTCATTCACTCAACAACATTTTTTTGTTGCTTGTTCAAACTACTTTAAAATGAGCTGAAAAAACACAATTATTGAGATTTCGTTGGGACAACTTAATTTTTAAAATTTTCAATCCACTTAAATTTGTTTCATCTGTAAAGTTAACTTAATCAATTTGTGTTGGGGCAACATGAATGAATAGTGTGGAACCCAGGATTTTTTACAGTGTTGGATTTACACATTTTTTATTACAAGGTAAATGGTTGCAAACAATTTATATGGGCTGAATTAAGTACATTACTAAATGTAATTTGTTTGTTTAAATTAAGCCCATATAAATTGTTTGCAACTACTTACCAATCCAATAAATCATTTTTTTCAGTGTGACCTTGCATTGGTTAATAGGTCTATAGTATAACACGTGTACAAGACAAGACAACAATCTAAATAGTTACAGGTTGTTGACTACTAACTAACTCCACTTCTTGGATTTTGCGGGTTTTAAATCCTTTTTTTGGGAATTAGGGCCTTTAAAAAAGAACTTAAATCAGAGCAGGAAATCTTAAATTCATAATTGCATTCATTTTTATGAGGAATTATTTTCTTGTGTTTCATTTTAAAGTGAGACACAGTCGTAATTTCTGCAGTGAGCATGTCTGTGGGATGCACTGTATATATAATACAATGATACATTGATACAATGATAATTTCGCAACACATGCCCTGCAAGTGTTAGAGGGGCCATCTAGCGGCGATGTGTGGAGCTTTCCATGAGACTGATGCAAGTTAGATGATGTGCTGTGTACTCTTTCCACTACACTGAAAAAAATGATTCAATTTTACACCATTTTTTTTAAGGTAAGTGGTTGCAAACAATTTATATGGGCTAAACTTAAAGATGCAAATTAAATGTAGTAATGTTCAACGTAATTTGTTTGTTTAAATTCAGCCCATATAAATTGTTTGCAACCACTGACCTTAACAATTATTTGTAAATCCAATGAATAATTTTTTTAGTGTACATGCAATGTCTAGGGAGCACATGTAGAGTTGTATTTATGGCAAATGTTGACAGCACTGTCACGGAGGTATATAGAAATACAATGAACCTGATCAGAAGATAAGAACTATTTCCACACTCGAGTGGTTGAATCAGAGATATTCAAGCCTTAACATATTTGATGCAAAATTAATTTAAAAGTAATGTTAAATCCGATTTTTACTTTGACATTTTGCTTCAGACCATTTCAATGTGGTGATGTCACTGGCCCATGAACATTTCCTGCTTGTTATCAAACTATTTCAGAACTGTAACAAGTGGCATTTAAATCATAACTTCATGTTAAAACAGCTATCATAACATTATTTATCAATATGTGGCTTATCTTGGATTCTCGGAAGCTATGGAACTTGAAAATGTAAAACAGTTAATATGCTGGGGCCATTGTTTTTGCTTACATCCATCAAAATGGTCTATATTCAATTCAAGTTCATTTGTATAGTGCTTTTCACAATATTCATCATTCCAGCTTTACAAAAATGTGAATGCTATTACATTACAATCAAAATCAGAAAGAGTTGAGGTGTGGACAGTATATATACAATAAATAGTGTAAAAATACAACCCTTGTCCTCTCTCTAGACATTATATATAGTTCTCAACAAAATGCTGTACTCTTTTCCCTTCATTGTTTTTCTTGAATCTTTAGTTGGTCTAAAAAACTTCTTAAATTTACCCTCATAAAACCTGCAGAAACCCTGGCGCAAACACCTAATTAACTTTACATCCACTACATTCGAATGAATTACCACAGACGTAAACACGAGACATCCATAGATGCAGACTGACAGAAAAATGGACAGCATTTCATATTTACTCTGAATCCATTATGGAGGGAACCTGAAGAAACATTGTCAACGGTACATGCGATGGGTGTTAGAGCAGGTGTATTTTTCCGCAGCTGTGGAGTCTATCTTCAAGCACAATAAGGAGTGAAGGGAGTTTTTCATTAAAGTCAGTTTGAACTACTCTTCAGAGACCGGCTCTTGTAGTCTGCCTTCAGGCACAGAGCTTCAGTCTCCTGGGGTTTCTCCACACTTCTGTGAGCCATCGTTTCCCACCTCTGTCTCTCTCTCTTTCTCAGCTGGTACACACACACACACACACACACACACACACACAGATCCACATCCACACACTCACAGAGCATTTATGCGGTGAGTATTATACGTAGTCTTGTAACACAGTGTCTTTTATTAATTTAAGCCGTGTTGGTCCTGTTCTGAAGCTGACACAGGTGAGGTCAGAGCTGTCACAATGCATTTCTGCCCATATAAAACACCTGCTCTCAAATGCCTCATGAGCACCGGTCGGCTTTCTAATTCTCCTTTGTAAACTACAGCAGTTTCTTTCTGGTTACAGAGCTCAAATTAAACTGTTAAACAAACGGATGCTTCATGTCTGAAAATGCCATGAAAGGAGGTAAAGAAATAGGCTATGAGAGCAATTTACCTTAACTGTAGTTCAACAACACAATTTGCACCACATTATTCTGTTATTTTACCTTTATTAGTGCAACAAAAGTGTTTTTTTAAGGTATAGTTCACCCAAGAATGACAATTCGGTCATCATTTACTCTCCCTTCACAATGGTTAAAAAAACATTTGAGTTTCTTTCTACTGCTGAACTCAAAAGGAGATGTTTTGAAAAATGCTGGTTCCTGGCACCCATTGACTTTCATAGTATTTTTTCCCCCTACTATTGAAGACAATGGCTTCCAGCAACCAGCATTCTTCAAAATATCTTGAAAATGTCATAAAAGTAGGTAAAGAAATATGCTATGAGAGACTTTGCAGTATAGTGATTTTACCTTAACTGTAGTTCAACAACACCATTTGCACCGCACTATTCTGTTACTTTATTTATTTATTTATTTTTGTGCGTTAATCTGTTAGATTACCTAAAGATATAGTTTACCCAAAAATGACAATTCGGTCATCATTTACTCTCCCTTCCCTTGTTCAAAACCTATTTGAGTTTCTTTCTACTGTTGAACACAAATGAAGATATTTTGAAAAATGCTGAGTGCTGGCACCCATTCACTTCAATAGTATTTTTTTCCCACCTGCTATTGAAGTCAATGGGTCCCAGCAACCAGCATTCTTCAAAATATCTTCGTTTCTGATTAAACAGAAGAAAGAAACTCTTAAAGGTTTCAAAACAAATGAGGGAGAGTAAATGATTCTCATTTTTGGGTAAACTATCCCTTTAATATAAGAAACTGCACTCCCCACTCGTTTCAAAAAGCACAAATCCTGCTTCAAAACGTTTCAAAAAGCACAAATTAAACTGTTAAACAAACAGATGCTCATGTTTAAAAATGACATAAAAGTAGGTAAAGAAATATGCTATGAGAGACTGCAGTATAGTGATTTTATCTTAACTGTAGTTCAACAACCGCACTATTCTGTTACTTTATTTTTTGTTTGTGCGTGTGTTAATCTGTTAGATTACTTAAAGGTACAGTTCACCCAAAAATGACAATTCAGTCATCATTTACTCTCTTGTTTAATACCTATTTGTGTTTATTTCTACTGTTGAATTCAAAAGAAGATATTTTGAAAAATGCTGAATGCTGGCACCCATTGATTCTATAGTATTTTCCCCCTACTATTGAAGTCAATGGGTCCCAGCAATCAGCATTCTTCAAAGTATCTTGAAAATGTCATAAAAGTAGGTAAAGAAATAGGCTATGAGAGACTTTGCACTATAGCAATTTTACCTTAACTGTAGTTCAACAACCGCACTATTCTGTTACTTTATTTTTTGTTTCTGTGTGTGTTAATCTGTTAGATTACTTAAAGTTCACCCAAAAATGACAATTCTGTCATCATTTACTCTTCCTTAACTTGTTCAAAACCTATTTGAGTTCTTTATACTGTTGAACACAAAAGAAGATACTTTGAAAAATGCTGAATGCTGGCACCCATTGACTTCTATAGCATTTCCCTCTTTACTATTGAAATCAATGGGTCCTAGCAACCAGCATTCTTCAAAATATCTTCTTTTGTGATTAAACAGAAGAAAGAAACGTTTAAAAACAAATGAGGAAGAGTAAATGATTCTCAGTTTTGGGTAAACTATCTCTCTAATATAAGAAACTGTGATCCGCACTCACGATAGTCTTTTTAATTAATTTAATTTTATATTCATTACTGGCAAAAGACAAGCGTTTCAAAAGCCTTCCTTAGTGTGCAAAGCAATTAAATCCCTCACTTTTAAAATCACTGGTTATATTGACGTCATTATTCATTAACCAATATTCAATTACTTAAAAATCACCAGCCAATCTCCAAAATAACCAGTCGGCTTTCTAATTTTCTTTTGTAAACTACAGCAATTTCTTTCCAGTTACGAAGCTCAAATTAAGCCGTTAAACAAAAGGATGACAATGATAGCTCGTGTTTTAAAATGCCATAAAAGTAGTTAAAGAAATAGGCCATGAGAGACTTTCCAGCGTAGCGATTTTACCTTAACTGTAGTTAAAATCATTGTTATGCACCTCAAGTGGCTTATTACTTTAAAAACAGTGCGAATTAAATTAGCATTAAAAATCAATAAACAGTTCTTCTGACATTTAATACAGACATTTAAGCTTAACTGTAGCTTGTTTACAGTTGTTTACCAACTTTGCATTTATCAGCAGTTTTTTTCTTATAGAGAAGCATAAACTCTTTAAACAAGCTGTGTCCCTCAAAAAAACTATTGAACCCTTTAAAGGGACACACAGTTCAGCCAAAAAAAGAAAATTACCATATTATCTACTTTCCCTCATGTGGTTTTAACCCTTCATGAGTTACTTTCTTTCTGTTAAACACAAAAGAAGATATTTTGAAGAATGTTTGGTTGCTGGCACCCATTGACTTCCATAGTAGGAATAAATTACCATAAAAGTCAATGGGTGCCAGCAACCGCATTTTTAAAATATACAGTTAAAATCTAAATTATTAGCCCTCCTGTGAATCTGTTTTTCTTTTTCAAATATTTCCTAACTTATGTGTAACAGAACAAGGAATTTTTCACAGTATTTCCTATAATATCTTTTCTTCTGGAGAAAGTCTTAATTGTTTTATTTTGGCTAGAATAAAAGCAGTTTATAATTTTTTAAAAACTATTTTAAGGTCAATGTTATTATTACTATTATTATTATTATTATTACTACTATTATTATTATTATTATTATAGATTTTGTAGAAATAAAGGGTGAGTAAATGATGGCAGAATTTTCATTTTTGGTTGCTCAAACTGCTCTAATTGCTTTACCAGGCACTTAAGCAGTGGCCCATGAACTCTAGTGCATACATCTGTAATATATCATAAAGCATGACTCATATATAAAGCTATACATGCATGCACTCACAGGATACATGTTTCTGCATCTGTAGCTCAGATCTGTCGAGAAGTTCAACCAGACTGACATCATCCCTCTTATCCCTGGCTCTAACCAATCTGATGGCCCTGTGTGATCTGATATCAGCGTCTGATTAGCAATCAGCGGGAGATCGGTCTGACTGCTCCTTAGTCACACATGTCATGATCATGCAGACACCTGAAGATCTGGCTTTGATTTAAGCTGAGACAGAATACACGTCATTATAGTGTATTTAGCCTTGCTGGGATAACCTGTTTGAAAGTAGCCAAGTAGTATGCATTATATGCAGATTTACTTATTTTTAAAGAACTTATATGATCAAATTAAGTTTGTTATATGTTTTTGGACTAGATAGCATTCTTCATTTTGTACATAAATATAAATAATGTCTAATGGTTATAAATCTGAATTTATCTGGGTTGCCAAGTCCACAGTTATTCTGTAGAACACTCAAAAAATTATGTTTGCTGTTTATTCAGTCTACTTACTTAAAATGAGTCGAAGCAACACAATTATTGAGTTTTTTGGGGGGGACAACTTAATTGTCTTATGTTCAATCCACTTAAAATTGTAAAAACTAATAAGTTACCTTAATTCCTTCATGTCTTTACAACTCAAATCGGTTGTGTAGAACCCAGCATTTTTATAGGGAATTTGGCTACATTTAAAGGTCTCATAAAAATAAAATAAGTTTTTTTTTTGTTGGTAATAGTATTGTTAGTTTATAAAATATCTATAAGCTAGTTATTCTTCGTTTTGCACATAAATATAAATAATATCTAATGGTTATAAATCTGAATTTATTTGGGTTGCCAAGTCTATAGTTATCCTGCGAAACACTCAAAAAATTATGTTTGCTGTTTATTCAAATACTTACTTAAAATGAGCTGAAACAACACAATTCTTGAGTTTTTTGGGGGGACAACTTAATTGTCTTATGTTCAATCCACTTAAATTTGTAAAAACTAATACGTTACCTTAATTCCTTCATGTCTTTACAACTCAAATCGGTTATGTAGAACCCAGCATTTTTTTTACAGTGAATTTGGCTACATTTAAAGGTCCCATGAAAATAAAATATATATTTTTTTAATTTGTTAGTATTAGTATTGTTAGTTTTTAAGATATCTATAAGCTAGTGTACTCCAAAACAGTGACACAATTCGCATTTAGAAGATATCAACATGTAAAGCTTGTAATTTGTCACTTCCACGTAAATGGATTAACGGTTTTATTCACATGGGTTCATTATTCAACCCATACTCATAACATCATAACCAATCAAATGCTCTCTAGTATCTGACATGCCCCGCCCCCTTCAAGACGCTTCTCATTTGCTTTTCATTTGATGGACTTGAGCTCAACCACTCTTGCTAGCAGAGCGGTGATAAAACAAAAAGCTATTGGCTGTTTATTAAAAAGTGGAGGAGCTACACTACGCCCCACCCTCTCTTCATGTTTCGGGTGAGATTACGTCAAACATCCAATAAAAATGCATATTTCAAAGCACTTCACGGGACCTTTAACTACTTTTTATCGTTGGCTAAATGTTTGACACATTTACATTAATTATGAAAATGGTTGTGTTGAAATAGTTTCACTCTACCAAAATGTATATTCTACCAATACAAAAAACTGAGCTAGGATGATGAAACGGAGTAAGTGTACACTTTTGTTAAGTACGTGGGCTTTAGAGGAGAGACTGCGGCTGTTCTTGTTGCAACAGATTGGCAGGACTCTCCTGCATTGTTGATATAGAGTAACTAAAAAAAAGTATATGTAATCTACAAAAGTAAGCCTTTATTCGCAATTGAATTAGGATCAATCTTGAGTGTTTATTTGAGATTTTTAAGATATTTAATTAAAAAAATTTGTTTGGGGTTCACTTCCACTGGACTTTTTCAGCATTTGGCTGCATCCATTATGTTTTCAACCACGGCAGTCACAAGAAAGGGACAATGCAGCTTTATTTAACTTAATCTTTATAATTACTAATAGAAACCGTACATATTGCACACGGTGATATAAAATATGTATATTTCAAATGGATGGTGACATATTTTGAGTTTTGATGTTATTGGATAATTTTGGGCTAGTTTTGATTGGCTATGGGGCTAGTGTTGTTGTGAATACCTGGCAACCCTGATTATATGCAAGACAAAGATGAAGATAACTGTCAAAGTGTGCTTTTCATCAACAAAAGGACATTTAGATTTGATTAGCTTTATCTGCTGAACATAAAGCATAAGCATACCCATTGATTTTTAAGGCAATCAGTTGACTTTACTTAAAAAAATGGCAAAGTTCCCTTAAAATTGTTGAGTGAATGAACTGTGCATAAATATAAGCAGAATTATAACCTTAACAGTTCCAAGTTACAATGGGTTTACTCACTTTTTAATACAAAAGTTACTAATCGCTATTTACAGTGTACTTTTAACCAGTTATAAGACTATTTAATGCATTTCCATGACCTTAAATGTTGGTGGGTTATTCAGCAAAAGCATTGTAAGACACTAATATACACTGCCTTACGAATAGATTGATTGTCATTACCTACATTTTGTTAGCAGCTTGCACTATAGCTTTATAGTTTTCCCTAGAAGTGTTGTTTGATTGTAGTATAAATGATGCCACTTGTTTCAACCACATTTTATCAAATCAAACATGAAAGTAAAATGCAGGAACAGCCCCCTTATTCACTCCTTACTGTAGCAACATGACCGTCCATTGGCGAATTGGTCTATTTAAGTTGATTGCCGACACGCTAATGCGTAATAGATGGTTAGAAAGCCAGGGCTATCCAAGGATGTGCACTTCTTTTTTTGTGTCTATCTCTTTCTCTCTCTCCTTTCACAAAATCTCTTTCTCCACTATCAATGCAATCCCCGTGCTTCAGTCCTCTCTCCTCTGCCTCCGCTGGGTTTCAAATCAAGGTCTAATGGACCCAATCTGGTGGCTTTTTAAGGCAAAGGGACAGTGCAATACAGTGGTAATTGCGCTCTAATTCAGTTGAACTCCCAATATCTAATCAGACAGCTCCAAATTCCCTCGCCAGCCCCAAGGACACCCGCCCTCCTCTGCAAACACCTAATAAAACGAGGGATTTATCCCCCTCCTCCTCCTGGTCTTCCTCAACCCTCACTACTTAAATAATGGCAACCTGCCTGCTGTAGAGCGGCGCGCACATTTACTGTATGAAACGATACGCCGATCTCAATGACGCTTTGAATTTCTGCCACGGCGGCGAGCGCAATAGGTGCGCTGCCAAAATACACTTAACAGATGATTTAGGATATTCAAAAAGCATGAGCGTTCCTCCAGACGGTCAGCGGGCCCTCCTGCTGAGAATGATGAAAGGTGCACGCACAGAAAAAGGTTGAGGAAGCTTCAAAGAGCATACTACATGACATAAAAATGCACTCGAAAATGTACAGGAGCAGCTTAACCTGAAAGGAGGAGTGAAATGTGTAAGACTGTCAAACGAACAGATATTCTGAGCTCGGCGAGTGATACGGGGCTTGTTTGGGAGACGTGTGCGCCTCGCCGTCTGGCAGAGAGGGAAGCGTTTCTTCACGGACAGTTATGAGAAGAAGCGCTAGCACGGATAATCTGGCCTGTCACACTGCTGTCCCATTACGCTGAAGTGCTGCGGCGAACACATTACAGCAGCTTTGGCACGTAACGCAGTGTGCTCTCAGGATGTCATTGACCAATGATCAATGAGTCCTGCTAAAGCATGTAAGGACACTGAATCTTGCTCTTTAACAACCGTCCTGTAGTTTTTGGCACTCTTGGGTGGCTGCGCAGATTGATTGGATGGATTTGGGAGCAGATACTCACGGTCTAAATGGCTTTGCCGAATGCCTTCCACGTCCTCTGCGTGAATGAAGTGATAACATCTCTTGCCTACGATGTCGACAGGTGTCAGGTCCATGTAGTCGTTGATTCTGCAAAGGATTGTTACAGCATGAAGTCAAAATTTTTTTTGTTTTTGCAGTTCAATTAAGTAGTGATAGCTAAAATCAAGACTTATGAAGCATTTTATGTGCATTGAAAATCTTTTTTCAGTCAATATTAAATAGTTAATATAAAAACAATATATTTACCCCTTAAAATAAATTTATATTCTGTTTTGCAATTACAGCTTTATGAATGATGGATGAATAAAAAAAGTCTATGACGAACAATGTGTGTGTGTGTGTGTGTGTGTGTGTGTGTGTGTGT
>CAIGQW010056782.1:5849420-5860703 GCA_903798125.1 Danio choprae
AAAATAAGCTGAATCAACATGATTCCTCAGTTTTTTTGGGACAACTTAATTGTTTTATGTTATCTACTTAAATATTGTGAAGACAATTAAGCTAACTTAATCAATTTGTGTTGGAACAACATTAAGGAATTGTGTGGAATCCAAATATATATATATATATATATATATATAGTTATTCAGATATTTTGCATAATAACTTAACTTGCATAATAATTTTTCAACTGAATGTTTTATTTGAATGAAATGTTTTAAAAATCTAAAAATCAATTTCAATACAGTATTTAAAACCTTTTCGATACATATATTGTTTCAAATGTAGGTGCTTTAAACAAAACTAAAAGGTACGGTTTGACTTAAATTGAATGAATTTAAAGTTAAAATATAATTTCTGTTGCCTATGCATTGAGATATATGTTGATTTTTAGTATCAAGTCAAGTAATTAAATTACTTATTGAGTAACTAAGTTACTTTTGAGACATTCATTCATTCATTTTCCTTCAGCTTAGTCCCTTTATTCATAAGGGGTCACCACAGCGGAATGAACCGCCAACTTTTCCAGCATATGTTTTTCACAGCGGATGCCCTTCTAGCTGCAACCCAGTTCTGGGAAACATCCATACACACTCATTCACACATACACTACGGCCAATTTAGTTTTATTCAATTCACCTATATGTCTTTGGACTGTGGGGGAAACCGGAGCACCTGGAGGAAACCCACGCCAACACGGGGAGAACATGCAAACTCCACACAGAAATGCCAACTGACCCAGCCGGGACTCCAACCAGCTACCTTCTTGCTGTGAGGCGACAGTGCTAACCACTGAGCCACCGTGTTGCCCTATTTTTGAGACAGTAATTCATTCATTCATTTTCTTTTCGGCTTAGTCCCTTTATTAATCTGGGGTCGCCACAGCGGAATGAACCGCCAACTTATCCAGCATATGTTTCACGCAGCGGATGCCCTTCCAGCTGCAACCCATCACTGGGAAACACCCATGCACACCTATTCACACTCATACACTACGGACAATTTAGCTTACCCAATTCACCTATACTGCATGTCTTTGGACTGCGGGGGAAACCGGAGCACCCGAAGGAAACCCACGCGAACACTGGGAGAACATGCAAACTCCACACAGAAACGCCAACTGACCCAGCCGGGACTTGAACCAGCTACCTTCTTGCTGTGAGGCGACAGTGCTAACCACTGAGCCACCGTGTCGCCTCACTTTTGAGACAGTAATTCGAAAAGTAATTTAAATTTACAATTTTATTGATGCAATCAGTAATTAATTACATTTTTGGAAGTAACTTACCCAACACTGCTAGCAAGCAATATCTTTAAAAAGATCCGCCAGTGAAGTAATTAAAAAGCGCCAGTAAAGTAATTCAATTACTTATTGAGTAAGTTACTTTTCAGACAAATTAATACGAAAAGTAATTTGAATACAATTTTAATGATGCAGTTACTAATTAATAACATTTTTGTAAGTTACTTACCTAACACTGCTAGCATGCGATATTCTTGTAAAAATGCTAGTTTCTCATCATTTTTATAATCGCAAAAACACAAACCTTCATCAGACGGATGAACTGGCATTGGCAAGCACACTTGATGGAGCTTCAATAAGACATCACAACACTCCACGATCACAAGGTGATGTCCAATTACAGCCGAAATCAAACCCGTACACGAATTCTCGAAAACACTGCGGCGCGGCAGAGAGTGCCAACTCACACACAAAAGCACACACAACACTGGCTCTCCCAATAAATAAACACTGAGCCGTATTAAACGCATACAAAATGGAAATGATTCTACTGAAGCCCAAAGCGAGGGGCATCAAAAAGTTAGTTGGAAAATACAACTTTTGAAGTAATTGCCACAAAGAGAGACTCGCCGGTGAATTGCTGCAGGAGTGCTCTTGGCAAGAACATCATAAGCTCTGGCAAAACATTAAATATGCTCAGGCTGCTAAATGCAAACTGACATGGCAAGGGTTCACCGCGGCCGCAGCGAGACGCAGCCGCATAGCATATCTCAATTTAATACAAGCCAACATAACAAAGGGATCAATTTTTATAATTCATGGTTCAGCACACAATGCTCTCTCTCTCTCTCTCTCTCTCTCTCTCTCTCTCTCTCTCTCTCTCTCTCTCTCTCTCTCTCTCTACGGCCCGTCACCACGTTGGTGAATATAGAATAGGTATACATAAGAAATAAGATTCATCTGTTCCTAGGGATTCTCTGGAGTGCTTTTGAAATGCGATACGGCACAAGTAATGATAGAGAGCTTTTACATGAGTGCATTAACTGAGCCGGGGGCCGAGACGCCTTGGCAGGAAAAGAAAAGGCTGGTTTAAGCCGGAGAAGAATTCACTTTGATTTGACCTCCAGAGTGAAGAGGAGATATAAACAGCCTTGATGCGCTTCCCTCCGCCACCGCGCGCGCCCATCACCTAATGCATGCAAAATTCAGACTTTTTGTATTATGTAACAACACAAATATTGACTTAATTTGGAGTAAATGGAATAAGAAGTGTCCTTGTCTGGCCGGTAATATATGCGAATGTGCATGCGTGAATATTTATGCTATGGGTTAGTGCGCTCCCCGACTTCACGCTTATTTGCATCCAATCTATGTCCAGATGGATGCGGCGGATGGGATGGGGAGGGGGGGTTTGGATCGCAGTCGTTCACTCAGAGACACATTCAGACAATCATCTAGTTGTCTGATGGACACTAAATGTGAAGCATTCGGTCATCTGCTTTGTCTGTGCTGTTGTCTAGTATTAAAATGTGCATCTAAACGCTGCTCCTTGTGCACTAATAAACTAACTAATCTCGATGAACATATACGATACATTAAAGATACATTTGAACAACATACCGATACGATACAATACAATTCACCCCTATTGCAATGCAGTACGATACGATACGATTCCGATTCATCACAATGCAATTAGATGCAAAACGAAGCAATGGAAAAAATATGATCACTTATTTCTTTAACTGTCAGGGTAAGCTCATTGCCTCTAACACTGACTGTAGGAATACAAAATAATATTACTAATATTATTTTCAAGATCTGAGGTAAACTATATGCTGCTGCTGAAATGATGTTCAAACTAACATTGGTAGCATTTAACGCTGAATAAAGCGCATAATCAGTACCTGAGGTGATCTTTGTCATAGTAGTTTATTCTGTTGTTCTTCTGCGATATAGATATAGAAAGCATTTCTAAAATAGAAATTCTGCACATCGCAGTCATGGATAGTTATGACAAAAACTCATTTTATTTTTGAAATTCTACCTTTTATCGCATATCACAGCATCACATCACCTGTAGTGAGGACACCATGTAACTAGTACCTTAGGGTGCTTTCACACCTGTAGTATGTTTCTTTTGGTCCGGACCAGGATTAATTATACAAATTATATTATCTATACATTGTAGCATTTTTTAGCCATTTTAGCTCAGTTTCTCACCAGACAGACCGCTCATGTGATAACATTCACATCAGTCGTTGGCTAGACAAATTTCCTGAACTGCATTTTGATTGGTTAGAATTAACGTGGGGGAAACTCACTTTCGCAACACACGAAAGTAAACAAAGAGTTGAGGATATTTCAGCGCGTAGTACGGACCTTCTCACAACAGTTGCAGTCAAGTGTCAAAAATCTTCTTCTCATTCCAGAATGCATGTCGCAGGTAACTACGCCAGCTAGTTTAATATAAAAAAGTGAAGTAATTTTTGCATTTGGGTTGGTTCATGTTCCCACCACAAACAAACCACTCCAGGGTTTGTTTAAAAGTGTACAGAGACCACCTCTTCAAGCAGGTCTCGGTACGCTTGTTTAGTCCACAACCGAGTACAATTGCTGCTTTCCAAACAGCCCAAACGAATTGCACCAAAAAGGGAAATAGTATCGGGATGCAGCCTTGATGATGCAAGCTGAGACTGCATATCTAAGTGATGCAATGTCAGACACACAATGTACTCATTGGAGCTAGTGATGTCACTGTGAGGGGTAGGGTTAGGGGTGGGGTTACAAAGCATTGAATGCAGCTCATATTGCACTGCACCAGGTCTGCATCCGATTCCCTCTTAAAAAGGCATGTTTATGCAATGGTATGGTAGGTTTTAACCAAACTAAGTGAAGCAGGAGTGAAAGCACCCTCATTAGATATTAATTCAAGAGTTCACACTTAGCTGATGATTGGTTATAAAGCTTGTTTGGCATGCATCCCGGGAGAGAGCCCTGAGCTCATAGATCCTCGAGCCCGGGGCTCCCTCCCGTTTGCAAGGCGAGAGGGGAGTTTGAGCTCAGGTAGATCTCGAGAACTCCCCTGCTGTAGTAGCTAATGAACAGATAGTGATTGCTCTTGAGAGAACTACTTACTAGGAGCATCTCTATGATGCCGAGTTGGATTAGTCAATTAACTTAAGTTGCATGTTTTTGGACGGTGGGAGGAAACCGCGGAACCCGGCGGAAACCCACGTGAGCACGGGGACAACGTGCAAACTCCACACAGAAACGTCGGCTGGCTTGGTAAGGACTAGAACCAGTGACGTTCCTGCTGTGAGGCAACAGTGCTAACCACTGGGCCACCGTGCCACCCATCTAGGAAAAGAGGAGTAGGGGTGGAATGGGGGATTCTTTAAAACGAAGATGGCTGTGATATGAAACTTAGGGTATTTATAGTGGCTTAGGAATCGTCTGATTGGTGAATCATGAATTGGATAATGCGGGACCAGCCGCAGCAATCATAAGCACACGATCCTCTCGAAATTAGTTTATAAATAAACTTTATTAAGCAGCAAATTAGGAGTTTATTTATGCAAAAGTCATAGTTAATAGTTTATTAATAGCAATAATTTTATCTTAAAATAAATTGTGACCATAGTCAATTATTAAAACTATTAAGTTTAATTATGTTAAACAGCAAAATGTCACAGCAGGGCTAATAAATTTGCCTTAAACTGAATATATTAATAAATCCTGTATATTTTTCCCCAATTTCTGTTTAACAGAAATAAGATTTTTTTCAACACATTGAAAAAATAAAACAAATAAAACAAATAAGACTTTCTCCAGAAGAAAAAATATTAAGGAAATACTGTGAAAAATTCCTTTGAAAATCTTTTTTGACTTGAACTGTAGCTGAGAATCATTGATTATATCACTCATAAAACAATCCAAGTCTAAAGTGGGTTTTCATTTCTTTTACCTTGTATCCAGAGGACTTGATGTGGACGCCTCTCTTAGTGAGCGTGGACTTCATCCGGATGAAGAAGGAGCGTTCGAGAGTGTTATCCGGAGACAGAAGACTGGGGCTGCTCGACTCCACTGCGGAAACACACACACATCAACAACAAACATCATTACAACACACTGCTTTAGTGAGTACCATGCGTAATATCTGCTCATTGAGTTTCTATCATCTCTGGGTAGACAGTTAATGAAACAGCACAAGCCGATAAGGAGGAAGGCGCTAATCAAACTTTGACAATGTTTTAATTGTATTTACTAATAGCATGAAGCGCAGCCTCGACAAACATGATAATTGCTTTAAACTCTACATGGCAAACGAAGAAACCTCAGCAGGCTGCTGTTTTTCACCTCTGTAGGAATGTGTAAATTATGAAGTTGGAAAATGAAGTTGAGTAATTTCAGAAAGTTAGAAACCACCCAGATAATCACTTAAAAAACCCTAATATTGTAGTAATTATGCACAACGCATGCAAAACTTATAATAGCTCGTCACTGGAAAAATATGAAAATGCTCTTTTAAACAACGCTTACAAGGAAGTTACACAGTCTCATTGCTTGAATTCCAGATTATTCATTCATTCATTTTATTTTCGGCTTAGTCCCTTTAATAATCTGGGGTCGCAACAGCGGAATGAACCGCCAACTTATCCAGCTTATGTTTTTACACAGCGGATGCCCTTCCAGCTGCAACCCATCACTGGGAAACATGCACACACACTCATTCACACACATACATTACGGACAATTTAGCTTTCCCAATTCACCTGTACCGCATGTCTTTGGAATTGTGGGGGAAACCGGAGCACCCGAAGAAAACCCACGCCAACACGGGGAGAACATGCAAACTCCACACAGAAATGCCAACTGACCCAGCCGAGGCTCGAACCAGAGGCGATCTTCTTGCTGTGAGGCGATCGTGCTATTCACTGCGCCACTGCAAGGCCTGAATTCAAGATTAACAAAGTCAAAATGATTATTAATTCTTTTTAAGTGCTGTTTAACGGAGAGAAGTTTTTTTCCCAATACATTTTGAAACTGTTTTAGGGCTCTATTTTAACAATCTAGGAGCAAAGTCTGAAACTCATGTTGCAAAAGAGAGCGTGTCTGAATCCACCTTTGCTATTTTAAGGATAGAAAAATACGGTCTGCGCCCCGGCACATGGTCTAACAGGGTTGTGCTTATTCTCATAATAAGTTCTGGGTGTGTTTCACTAGTGAGAAAACAGTTAAACAGACCATCTACAGCGAGGATAAAGAATGAGCCTCTTCCATTCGGCCTTTTTACTTTTTCTTTACTTTACTTTTACTCTTTACTTTACTCCTTTACTTTTGTGGATAAGAAAAGGGAAATGCACTCCACTAAAGGCATCCATTAGTCTACATATTTCATTTAGTTTGTTAAGCGCAAAGATTTGTTTCAAAACTATTTCTAAATTCAGTTCTATTTTCCAGCAAACTAATAAATGAACAATAATAAGGAAGTGTGGTCAAAAAACTGAGTTATATCCAAACACACGTCCTATTCTTATGCCCCGACAGGTGGACAAATCTAAGCTTGTTTTTGTTAAAACAAATATAAATATGCATATAATAAATAATACTACTACTAATAATAACATTATACATATGAAAATTGTCATGAATAGACTGAAAAAAACCCCCGGACATGAAGAAGGCATGGACGTAGTGGTTTTTATATTTATGTAGTAAAAAATTATTTTTGTAACATTTTAATCCTTAAATTTCTTTCATATGTAAAGATATTTGTGCATTGCTGTACATCCTGTGTGTATTAAGCAATGTGCAAGCGTTTGGACTTGCATAGGTGCATAACTAACACACTCTGCACTGGACTTTAGACCTGCCTTTAGTTGGTCAATGGCGCAGTCTATTTCACCTTAACACACCTCCTTTTTAGACCAGCACACCCATGAGTCCACAAAGTGGCGCAAATAGATTTGCTATTTAAACAACAAGGCGCAAAATGTGAAAATTAGGGTTGCGCTGGTCTGAAAATAGCAACAGATCGTGCCATACACGCCGGGTGTATGATAGGGCCCTTAATAACTAATTGCACAAAAACATACTAGTATTCAGCTTAAAGTGCAATTTATTTAATTAAATAGAATTATCTAGGTTAATTAGGCAAGTTATGACAATTAGGAAAGTTATTGGATAACAGGTTTGTTTCGAGCCCATAAAAAAAATAAAAATTCTTAAAGGAGCTAATAATATTGATCATAAAAATCGTTTAAAGAATTAAAAACTGCCTTTATTCCAGCCTTGACATTCATAAAAATATGTCATTTTCAGCAACACCCTATAAAATATATTGTTGCCTAAATTTTTTTAGGTAGAATCAAATCAACTTTTCTAGTCATCTCAACTTACATAAGCCCACCCAACTAAAAATATTAAGTTAAACTTTGTATAACTAAAAAAAGGGCCTCACAGTGGCGAGGTGGGTAGCACGATCGCCTCACAGCAAGAAGGTCGCTGGTTTGAGCCTCGGCTGGGTCAGTTGGCATTTCTGTGTGGAGTTTGCATGTTCTCCCTGTGTTGGCGTGGGTTTCCTCCGGGTGCTCCGGTTTCCCCCACAAGTCCAAAGACATGCGGTACAGGTGAATTGGGTAAGCTAAATTGTCCGTAGTGTATGAGTGTGAATGGGTGTGTGTGGATGTTTCCCAGAGATGGGTTGCAGCTGGAAGGGCATCCGCTGCGTAAAACATATGCTGGATAAGTTGGCGGTTCATTCCGCTGTGGCGACCCCAGATTAATAAAGGGACTAAGCCGAAATGAAAATGAATGAATGAATGAATAACTAAAAAAACCTGACTTTTTGTCATCTTATTTTTTACAGCGCATACTACAAATTAAATCATTTTTCATACTATATAAAAACAGATGCTAAAGAATTCTAGCTTTGTTCTTAACACAAGGACACAAAGGAGGTCTTGCTAATTTGCCTTAACGCGCTTGATTAGAGCCAAATTAATTGCACATTTAACTTGTCTTGACATTCAGCATGTTGCAAACAGGCTCCAGAACTCCAGCAAACTTTGAACACTCTTGTTAATTTAACTGGTGTAAAACAGTGTCGAACATGGACACATTTTTTAGTCATGAGCATTTTCACATAAAATAATTTCTGAATAAAGTATAATGCCATTTGTTGTTGCATATTTTAAGCAATGTTTACTAGTTATATTAACTATACTACTGTTGTCACGTGCGGAGACGAATCTCGGGATCCAAGTGCAATTTAATAAGAGTATTCATGTAAGCAGGCCATGGTCAAAACAGGTACATACAGGGCATTCAAAACGTAGGCGAAAACAGGCATTAGGTCAAAATAGGCGGCAAAACAGGATCAAACGCTAAACAAGGCTAAGGTCAAAAATACAAACAGGCAAAACAAAGAAATGTCAGGACATGCAAAACTGGTGTATGTGTGGTGTATAAATTGTCTGAATGACCAGTGATCACAAGTCTCAGCTGTGTGTATCTCATCTGCCGTGACTGGCAACTGGCGTGTGTGCGTGTAACATGGCCTGATGGGATTTGTAGTTCCTTAACAAGACATATGAAGTTCGCCAGTGATCTGAGTGGATCGCTGGTGATTGTGACAACTACACTTTTGGACTATAAATGCAATCTACTATCATTTCTATACAACAATTAATTAAAAAGTCTATATTATTCAAACTTCAATTATAGTAATGTGCAAAATTTTAGTAATAAAAAAAGTTTGGTCACACTTTATTTTAAGGTACAATTCTCACTATTAATAAACCATTAACTAAGACCTTTAGCTCAATAAACGAATGATTTTCTGCTTATTAATGTTTATTATAGTAGTTTGGTTTAGATATTGGGTATGATTAGAGATGAAGATTAATATCATGCAGAATATGTACTTTATAAGGACTAGTAAACAGCCAATATTTTATCAATAGGCAGGTAATAAGCCAAAGTGTTACCAAAAGTTTCTAAGGAAAATAACCATGAGGAAAAACAAACTCATGGTTATGGTGTAGATTATGTCATAACTTCAGTCATAAATATTTGTTATTGAAATCAGCATGGGCGGCGCGGTCACATAGTGGGCAGCGCTGTCGCCTCATAGCAAGAAGGTCGCTGGTTTGAGTCTCAGCTGGGTCAGTTGGCATTTCTGTGTGGAGTTTGCATGTTCTCCCCGTGTTCATGTAGGTTTCCTCCGGGTGCTCCGGTTTCCCCCACGAGTCCAAAGACGTATGCTCTAGGTGAATTGGGTAAGCAGAATTGTCCGGAGTGTATGTGTGTGAATGAGAGTGTATGGGTGTTTCCCAGTGATGGGTTGCAGCTGGAAGGGCATCCGCTGCGTAAAACATATGCTGGATAAGTTGGCGGTTCATTCCGCTGTGTGACCCCTGATTAATAAAGGGACTAAGCCCAAAAGAAATCACCATATTATGCATACAATAAATATAGAAATAATAAAATTGACTTTTGAGAAGAAATATATATTACAAGAATAAAATCTATTACAATTTCAATACTATATATACGAATCATCAATCATGTAAATACGTCAAATATTGAATCGGTGTATATTAGTTTCACTAAATGTCATATAGCCATAAAAATACTGTAACTTTAAGTAGTTAAAGAACAAAAATAAGTAATTATATTTTCATGTTTTAAGTGAACTTTGTTAGGAGCCGAATGGTTGGTTGTATTCAAATTATGTTATAATTACAGTCATAATTTGTGTGAAAATGTACTATTGAACAGCAATCATGGCCATGCATTACCATAAAATAATTTGAAAAGTAACAAGAAATTGTGAGTGAGTGTTATATAACAAAAACCAACAAATAAATGTCATGCATTTTTAATAAAGTTAGCCCATGGGACATCAGAGTATGGCTGAATAGGCAAACCCATTCAGTTTGGACGACTGTATTTCTTTCTCTTTTTTTTCTCCTCCCTTTTTCCTTCTTTCTTTCTTTCTGAGAACATGAATTAAATGTCATTTAAAATCTAACTAGTCCTTTATCACTCTGGGGAGAAGGCAGAGCCATGTTATATTTAGTCATTTCATTTCTTCTGATTAAATATGAATTACTATGAAATTTTTCTCATCATCTAACACACAAGACTACGCCGACAGCTTTTTAATACACTGTAAAAGCACAAACTTCAGCTCTAAGAGTTTAATTCGCCTCTCTAATCCAATCACATCAACCTTATTTCTCTTATCAGAGATTCCCATTTTGAATTAAATGAGCTCATTAGTTTTAATCAAAGGCAGAGAGATCAAAACTTGCACTTAAATGCTTTAGATCAGAGCTGTCAGTCAAGCGTAGACTTCTATTTGACTAAAACACAAGATCAGAGGCCGCCGCAACTCGCCGTTTTCATTAAGAACGAGACAAGCTGAAAGATACGCCGTCCCTTTTTTTTTTGACACGTTTGCGCCATTCGGATGGAGAAAGGTCACTATTCACGCGCCCTTCGACACCTCGCTCCGCTGCTAATGACGGAAATATGAATTATACAGTAAAAGCTCTGCGACAGACGCTGGAAACTCCTGCCTCAACAATGAACACTGAGTTTCAGGACTTCCCCCATGCTGCTGAACAATGAACAAACCGACGGGAATCGATACAAGAAGAAAACCATCTGAGAAGTCAAGAGAACAGTCAAGCGTATGAATAAAGTTAATTGAGTTAATTGTACAACTGCACACACTTCAGTGAAATCTATCTGTCATCACTAAAAATATATTTAACATTTTATTTCACTCTATATTTCACAATATTATTGTTTTTAATGTATTTTATATAGTGCTGGGCAAAGATGAATCGCATACAAAATAAAAGTTTGTTTTGACATAATATATGTGTATGTATATTTGATATATTTCTTATGTATATGTGATACACACATAGATAACAACAAAACTGCATGTAAACATTTTTTGTTTTATATATATATATATATATATATATATATA
>CAIGQW010056782.1:5875703-5893696 GCA_903798125.1 Danio choprae
CACAATCCTTGAGCCTTTGTATATGACACATAAATGCTGAAACTTAGTTGCCGAATATTATGGTAGAAGTGTTTACGCAGCAGTTTTCACAGGCTCTGGTGACATTACAGTTTGATTTTATTATGATGGCTTGAGGGAAGATGAATTCTGTGTTTGCTGACAGTATTATTGACACCAAACAATAATCAACCCGCTCACAATTCTTGAAAAATATGAAAAATACGAAACGAGAATCAAAAGCAGACCTACGTCATTTTGTAAAGCATATTAGAGATAGTCATATTAGCAATGCAAAGTTAATTGTTACAAAAATGCAGCATGGTTGCCTGGTGTCATCAATTCAGTGTGGAAAGTTTGGTCCTCTTTCGTGGCGCCCTGTGGGATGCAATACTACGACCTGAAGAAGATTTTATTGTCCATCAATTTTTTTAGTTGTCTATTCAAAATTATAATCTCTATTTTATTTAACGTTTTTTTTTAACATTAACATTTTTAAACACAATTCAGTTTCCAGTGTCACATGATATTCCATAAATCTCTCTAATAGGATGATTTGATGATCAAGAAACCTTTATGATTATTATCAGTGTTTAAAACGGACACAATTTTCACAATTCTTTGATTTACCATAATCTCTATTTTAAATAAAAAATTGGATTCTCAATTCTGTACAGTGCTAATTTGCATATAAAAGTGGTGACCTATAAAGTATCCATTATGTGAATTTATTGGTGTCATCAATTCAACTGTGGAAAGTTTGTCTCTCTTTCGTGGCGCCCTGTGGGATGCAATACTATGACCTGAAGAAGATTTTATTGTCCATTCAGTGTTTGTCACAGCGTGTGTTTGGATCTTCTCATTGCAGGACAGAAGAAGTGGTCAGATAACCTCTGGCCTCAGCTACAGCTTCATCCACGGCTCACTGCAGGGGAACGCTGGGATACGGCGCTCATCTATTATTAATATGGTAATGAGGGTGAACCGGTGACAAGTCGGGCAGTTTTTATCAGTCTCGGGGTCGAATCGGTCCCTTTGTTCTGGAAGAAGTGGCTCTGTTCACCCACCCGGGAGTGCAGTCAAACACCAGAGAAATACAAACTGACTCGCGCCATAGAAAAAGCACTGGAAAAAGACGTGTCATCCTTCATGCCTTTGAAACAGCGGTAACATTTATTTGTCAAATACTCGGGCAGCTTTATTTCTTACTAAGAAATCACCTTCTGAGTTTTTTGTTTGTTTAATTTTATTCATGTCTTGCTTGTGGCACTATGGGTTGGAGGTTTGGGCCATATATAGGGGAGTATATTTGCTGATGATAGATCTACTGTACTTCACTGTATGTTGTATTTAACTTGTAAAAATCCAATAAACATTCATTCATTAATTTTCCTTTAGCTTAGTCCCTTATTTATCAGGGGTCACCACAGCGGAATGAACCGGCAACAATTCCGGCATATGTTTTTTCAGCCGCAACCCAGTACTAGGAAACACCCATACACTCTCTCATTTACACACACACGCGTACACTAGGGCCAATTTTATTCATTCATTCCTTTTAGTCCATTTATTCATCAGGGGTCGCCACAGCGGAATGAACCGCCAACTTATCCAGCATATGTTTTACACAGCGAATGCCCTTCCAGCTGCAACCCAGTACTGGGAAACCCAGCACCTGAAGGAAACTCACGCCAATATGGGGAGAACATGCAAACTCCACACAGAAAGGCCAACTGACCCAGCCGGGACTCAAACCAACGACCGACCTTCTTGCTGTGAGGCGACAGTGCTAACCACTGATCCATCATGTCGTCCCTTCCAATAAACATAATGTTAAAAAAAAAACAAAAAAAAAAAAAACACTGGAAGTGTTTTAATTCTCCGTGTGGACGCTGCTTTTCAAATCACGACATGAAACTGTGCAAGAGAGCGAGAAGTGTAAGACGGTAAGTGTCGTCTGGAGTGAAGGGTTCTGTGGCGAACAGGTGTTGCAGTAATAATACTTGTCACAAAGACGATTTCAGTCAAAACTAATGAGTTGTGAACCCAGGGGACGGTTCACATCGGAGAAGCACATGGCAGTGTGTTTTGCCTATGACAGGCTTTAAAATCCAAGCTGAATCTATGCTAATGTTTTAGACCAGTTTAAAGAAATATATTATAGAGAAGTTACTTTTATACAATGGGTCAATAAATTGATGATATATGGGAATATAATGTCAGATTTCTCTTGTGTGAGTGTCAAATGGCAATGGATTATTTTTAGGAAAATAGACCAGTTTATATAATATATTATATATTTTTTCTGGGTAGCATGGTGGCTCAGTGGTTAGCACTGTCGCCTCACAGCAAGAAGGTCGCTGGTTTGAGCCTCGGCTGGGCCAGTTGGCATTTTGTGTGGAGTTTGCATGTTCTCCCCTCGTTGGCCTGGGACAATTTAGCTTACCCAATTCACCTGTACCGCATGTCTTTGGACTTGTGGGGGAAACCGGAGCACCCGGAGGAAACCCACGCCAACACGGGGAGAACATGCAAACTCCACACAGAAACGCCAACTGACCCAGCCGAGGCTCGAACCAGCGACCTTCTTGCTGTGAGGCAAACGTGCTATCCACTGCGCCACCGTGAGGCCCTCATACATTTTATTATACTTTCAATTACTAAAAACGTCTTGCTGACAAATCGCTGAAAACTATGCAGCACAATGCCAAAATATAAAGATTTAAAACAAAAATTACCGCACAATATTACTGTTTCCTATTTAGATAAATAAGCTGAGCCAAACTACAAAAGTCCTGAGACCAATCAGTGTCAGAACACACAATTAGACACATGCACAAAATATTAATGAATGTAAAACGCTTCACTTATTGACCGAGGCAGGCAAAACTACAGGCACAAAAGGTCACACAGCTACACACACACACACACACACACACATACACACACAAACACACACACACACACACACACACACACACACACACACACACAGAAACATGGAAATGCACTTTATAAATCAAAAGCCTCTAATGGCATTCTAATTTAGCAGAGAGCCCTCAATGGAAGCTGATAGAATTTGGCATGTCATTTTAGCCCCGGCCGCACTTTTCCTTTAATCAAGTAGCACGAAACAGAGGAGGAGGAACGAGGGAAAAGAAAGAGAAGGAAAGATTGAGTGATTGAGCATGCGACGCGAGAGGAAAAGAGAGAGAGAGAGAGCGAGGCTGCAGCTGGTTGCTTTACGTTCAAGCATGACTGACCTATTTCATCAGGTCTGTCAAAACCTTGCACTGATACATGTTGACAACATTTAATCTTAAAAAATTGAAAGAAATGAATTAATATGCAAATTCCATCAGCTTTGTAATAAAAATGTCCTTGGAAAAAAACAGAGAACACCACCCCAGAGGAGCGGCGCGAATTATCCGGGCTCCGTTGTTCCTCAAGTTAGTCGGAGGTACACAAGTCCACCAGGAAATCAGCGCGGATCTGACTTGGAAATAATTATGATGGAGAAACAAAGCCCTAGCAGGTTGAATAAATGGAACGGCGTGGGGGGAAAAAAAAGAGAGAGAGAGAAGCAGGCTGCTTTGTTATTCACTTTGAATTAATAGGATTACTCTGAGATCCATATACACCTAAAATCAACACCTCGCTATCAATGCGCGCAGAATGAGAGAGAGGGGGGTGCCATCCCGCATTACGAATTCAAGTAACAGTGGGACACTATGGGGGGAAAAAAAAAACAACAAAAAAAATAACGGCGTTTCCTCATTCTTCGCAATTCTACGGGGACGAAATCTTACAAGACAAAGATTAGCCGTCCAAAAGGAGCAGGTGGCGAGCAGGAGCTCTCCTGTGGAATTAACCGAACTACGGGGCCTAATTATCTGTGGAGAGAGCAGAGAAACTTCACTGTTTGAAGGACAAATGATTAATTAAAAAGAACAGCTCACCTCCGCTCTGATCTTTGGACAAAACTGCGTGTTTGAAGGCCCCGTCAGAATGAAAAGCTAGATGACCGACTGCCGTAGACTGAGCTGCTGATACAACAAATATTTTATGCATGATTTAAGCTCAGATGCAACTCTGCAGCAGGACTTTCAGCTCTATTTTCAAACAGTGTATAATATTGGAACACTTTATTTTCACAAAAACTGTATTTTTGCATATAAGATACTTTTATGTATATAATGTTAGTTCGTTAGTTAGTTAGTTAGTTAGTTAGTTAGTTCCCCGTAGGGAAATTTCATTTGCAGCATACACCCACAAAGACAAATATCCAGTCTACTGGCCATCAACTGCTACTGAGAGAGGAGGAATTAAAAAAAGCTTAATTGCTTGAGGTCTAAATGATAATTTTGTCCTATTTCTTACACATCTGGGAACACAATATCGACGACCTGATGGTAACAATCTGAAGGTGTATGATAAAGGATGCCTCTCATCATTGACAATCATGATTGCCTTATTTAATACTTTTTCTTTGTATATACTATCAATGCTCTTTAGTTTTATTCCCAACAACTTTCTGGCTGTTGTTACCACCTTCCCCAGTGACCTCTTCTGGGCCTCAGAAGCATTTCCATACCAACAGATCACACAAATGTCTAATGATAAAAACACCTCATTTGAGTTGTTGTAAGCCCCGAAATCGAAGTCAAGTCAGTTGTTACCTTCTGTCATCTCAATCATTTTCCGTCATCAACACCTTCCTCTCCATGTGCAATATAAACTCTCAACCTTCTTTTTCTCTCTCTTTTCCCACTTACCGGGGTCCCTAACAGATCACAATGGGCTGTAAAGTCATGAAAAATGTGCAGTCCTTACGGGTGCACATATATGTCCACCCAGACATTCATCACTCGCCAGGTATTGTCAGTGAAAGTTTAATTGCATAAACACTCTGTTACTGTCCTGTCATATTTCTTGTCAGGCTGGATTCTCTCTCTGGGTTCACTATCGCACAAAACTATAATTGAATTGCTAGCGAATCGCACCGGTGCCAAGGGGAGTGCGGCTATATGAATAGAATTTGTTTTCTATCAGCAAGTCTGACAAATTGTGTCACGAGGAGGAGCGGAGCCGATAATTTCCCCCGTTTATTGGGCAAAGACCTGTTAGCTGCTTGGCTCTTATCTCTGCTGCGTTGTAGAGCCCAACTAAACAAACGTGTATATATATTTGAAATTTGCCAATGAATGCATTTGGGCTTCTGCTGGGGGAAAACAGAACCGCAAAACTGTGAATAAGAGCATTATTTTGTTCATGCACTCAGACTCTTGGGTCAAGTGGACTGAATAATCTGCGTTCGGAGGGAAAACACTTCATATATGGAGTGATGCACACAGAGTGCCAAGATCACTGCTGGAAAGTTATTAAAAACCACTCTTGAAAATTAAAATACTGATTTATAAGAATATAGATAGCATTTGTGTAGTGGACGATGGAGTAAAATGATATTCACACACTTATAGCATTTTATATAGCAATAAATATGTTTATATACCTATAAAATTAGAACGATTCACCTGTTTTTTATTCATTCATTCATTTTCCTTTGGCTTAGTCCCTTTATTTATCAGGGGTCGCCACAGTGGAGTGAACCGCCAACTTTTCCAGCATATGTTTTACACAGCGAATGGCCTTCCAGCTGCAACCCTGTACTGGGAAACATCCATACACCCTCATTCACACACATAAACTTTTCTTGAAAAAGTAAACATATTTCTTTCTCTTTTATCATTTGTTGCTTAATTAATTCATTTAATCAATCAATTGTGTATTTTTTTAATTGATTCATTCAATCATAGAATAATTTGTGCGTTCATTTGTTCATTCAATCATTTGTTGGTTTGTTTGTTCTTTTTTCATTCATTCATTCATTCATTCAAACATTTTTTGGTTCATGGTTTCATTAATTTATTCATTCACTCAAACATTTGTTGGTTCATTTTTTCATTCATTCATTCATTCATTCATTCATTTATTCAAACATTTGTTGGTTCATTCATTCATTCATTCACTCAAACATTTGTTTGTTCATTTTTTCATTCATTCAATCATTCATTCATTCATTCATTCATTCAAACATTTGTTGGTTCATTCATTCATTCACTCAAACATTTGTTGTTTAATTTTTTCATTCATTCATTCTGTCATTCAAACATTTGTTGAGTCATTGTTTTAATGATTCATTCATTCATTCATTCATTCATCTGTTAGTTCATTGTTTCATTCCTTCATTCAAACATTTGTTGGTTCATTGTTTCATTAATTCATTAATTCATTCATTCATTCATTCATTCATTCATTCAAACATGCGTTGGTTCACTGTTTCATTCATTCTAACATTTGTTGGTTCATTGCTTCATTCATTCATTTATTCATTCATTCATTCATTCATTCATTCATTCAAACATTTGTTGGTTCATTTTTTCATTCATTCATTCAAACATTTGTTGGTTCATTTTTTATTGATTCATGAATTTGTTCATGCAGTCATTTGTTGTTTTTGGATGTTTTAGAAATTTGGATGTTGTAGAAATTAATTAAGGAATTCCTTAATTAATTTCTACATTCAGTCTTTTCTTGGTTCATATGTTGGTTTGTTCATTCATTCATTTGCTCATAGGAATACTTATTGGTTCATTTGGGACAGCGTAATTGTTTTATGTTCAATCAACTTAAATTTGTAAAACACTAATAAGTTAACTTAATTCTGTCAAGTTGTCCCAACACAAATCGTTTGTGTATACCCCAGCAATTTTTACAGTGTGTGTATGCAAGTGTAGTGTAGCACATTTTCAACAAGCTTATTTCCAGCCATTTCCTTTGTCTGTAATGCTACTAATCTAATAAGAGCATAAGAGTTAAAAGTAAACCTGTGTGTGCTTTTGCCACTCCAAAAAAACAATTACAAGCAAACTCCATCACAAAAACGAATCTGACCCATCCAAAACAAGACGTCCAGCCCACAAACACCCCCGATTATGTAGAACAAACATGAAATCCATAAAACACATAAAACAGAAGATGATCTCGGGGTTCAGGGGTAACGGGTCTCTCATCCTGCAGGAGCCCAGCTCAAATTGGGCTTTTCCTGTGTGAAAGAGCCAAGCAGCTTTACGGAAAAGACTTTCCCACCGCGCAGCTCGCCGCGCACCCGCTGCCTGGGAACCGGAGGCGTAATGCTCGCGCCTACTCCTCTTGCCTGATAAAAAGCCCTTTCTGACAACCTTATCAGCCAAATAAGCTTAAATAAAACTGGCTTCTAATAGTCTGGAGACCGCTTGATCCCGCCTTTGTCTTTCAAAGCTCCGAAGCCTTCCTCCTCCAGTGATCTTGCGCTTTCCTCGTGACAGAATTCTCAATCTTTTAGGCCGGCTAAGCTGTCATTAGTTTCTTTGTTCCTCTCGCCGGATTGTTTTGCATGTTTCTGTATGGCTTGATACTGAAGGGCTCATGACGGCTGAAGCGCTATAGACATTTGAAAAGCTTGATAATGCCCTTTAATAATAGTCGAGATGAGAGGCATCAGCATGCGGCTCCTCTGTCCTCGCTGCCATCGTTTTGAGAATAAAAGAGACTCGGATCGCACACGTATGCACAGGCGACGCCGGGAAGTCCTTTAAAATACGGCCCGCGATTGATTAATTACATGATATGCCAATTAATTAATTGCATGTACATCAGTGTTTCCAGAGAAAAAGTACGATAATTGAAAGATGACTGTGACAGACTAAGCATTAGTGCTAGAAAAAGCTTTTAGAAAGCAAAATATTAATATAAAAAAGTGACATGTTTACTAGAGTTTATACTAAGTGCTGCATTTTACACTTCTAACAGTCAATGGTGTGGTTTCGAGCATGAAAAAGTGAAGAAAAGCACAAAATCACTGTTTTAATTGGCATAAAAAAGTGACTTCTGTCATGACAACTCTCAGAGAGATTTAGTATGGTAATAAATATGTTATGTATATGGAAATATTGATGTGTTTGGTCGCGGCATAGATCTGCTACGCTGCTGCTGCTTTGATTAAAAAGTACTTGCTACTGCCAGTATATTCACAGACATGCAGTCTGAGAATATAACACACTGCTGGTGCAAACATAATATATAACCCCTATAGCAGATCTAAACACAGGTGGAGCTGGGGTGGAGGAGGGTCTCCGACAAAGCAGTGTATATACTTAGTGTAAAACAACACTGATGCATTTAAAAGCAATCTCATTGGCTGCTGAGGCGACAGCAACCAATCATCTGCGCCATATAGTTGATGGTGTAGGAGCAGATAAAGCATGACCTATCAGAGATTCACAACAGAACTTTTAATTTGATCAACCCATTGATTGTTGTCGCCATGTAGAGATGCTGTTGCACAAACCTAATATACTGATACACATGCAAATTCTTCCTTAACTGTTTACACAGACAAAACTCACATGATGTGTGCTTTTTGTGTGAATTTAACGTAACAATGT
This sequence comes from Danio choprae, assembly GCA_903798125.1. NCBI lineage: Eukaryota > Metazoa > Chordata > Actinopteri > Cypriniformes > Danionidae > Danio > Danio choprae. Next base: position 5,884,187 of record CAIGQW010056782.1, read on the forward strand.
GTGTATTTAATGTGAAAAAGAACTTAGTGCTCAGAAAACCATATATCAGGAGTTTAAACTGACCTGACAAGGCCTTAAATCACATTCAAATATTTAGTTTGTTGTTGAGAATAAGAGACTCGAATCGCACACGTATGCACAGACAATGCCGAAAAGTCCTTTAAAATACGGCCCGCGATTGATTAATTACATGATATGCCAATTAATTAATTAATTGCATGTACATCAGTGTTTCCGGAGAAAAAGTATGATAATTGAAAGATGACTGTGACAGACTAAGCATTAGTGCTAGAAAAAGCTTTTAGAAAGCAAAATATTGTACAAAAAAGTGACATGTTTGCTAGTTTATAGTAAGTTTACATTTCTTACATCTAATGGTGTGGTTTCGAGCCTGAAAAAGTGAACAAAAGCACCAAGTCACTGTAAAAAGTAATTAGTTTAAAAAGTAAGTTTTTGTCACCCATTGATTTTAAAGTGATTAGCTGACTTGCTGCTGCACAGGCCTAATATACTGATATACATGCAAAATCTTCCTAAACTGTTTACACAAACATAACCGGCATGATGCTTGCTCTTTTGTGTGCTTTTGACATAACATTGCGTGTATTTAATGTGAAAAGAACTTAGTGTAATTTGTCACGTGACGTGTCCTCAGAAAACCATATATCAGGAGTTTAAACTGACCTGACAAGGCCTTAAAACACATGCAAATATTTCGTTTGTTGTTGTCGGAACAACTGAGCCAGGAGCTGTAAAGGGAGCAGAGATGAGGTTCTTAAGGTGAATGCGTACCTTGACTCTAGGGGTCAAACAACAAAAATAAGGTCAAGAATCTTGGTGTGATTCTGGAGTCAGATCTGAATTTCAGTAGTAATGTCAAAGCAGTAACTAAATCAGCATACAATCATCTCAAAAATATTGCAAGAATTAGATGCTTTATTTAAAGCGAGGACTTAAAGAAACATGTTCATGCTTTCATCAGCAGCAGGGTGGATTACTGTAATGGACACCTCACTGGCCTTCCCAAAAAGACAGTTGCAGCTCATCCAGAACGCTGCGGCCAGGATTCTGACCAGAACCAGAAAATCGGAGCACATCACACCTGTCCTCAGGTCTTTACACTGGCTCCCAGTTACATTCAGAATAGATTTTATAGTATTATTACTTGTCTATAAATCACTAAATGGCCTAGGACCTCAATACATTACAGATATGCTCACTGAATACAAACCTAACAGATCACTCAGATCATCAGGATTAAATAGATTAGAAATTCCAAGAGTTCAGTCAAAGCAGTGAATCCGCCTTCAGCTACAGCTGTTTAGCTGTGCCTTTACTGAATGAGCACTGTGCTACGTCCGACAGGTCGCACTATTATGTCTTTCTTTTCTTTTTCATTCCCTTAAAACCTGTTTTTTTCTGTTGTTAATTATTTAGAATTCTTTTAATCTTTAATTTTTATTTTCTTGTTTCTTTTATTCTTGTTTATGTAAAGCACTTTGAATTACCATTGTGTATGAAATGTCCTATATAAATAAACTTGCCTTTACAAAAACACATACAAAAACTTTAACTTTTGCTTTCAACCAAAAGGGGCCATTTACAGCACGGTACGACAAACATTTAATGAGTTTTAGCTGTAATTCTACATCTTATAAAGCAGAATATGATCTCTTTAATGTCTAATATACACTTAAAGTGAACACTGAAGACATGTCTGAGATCCAAAGGAAAAACAATCTCCAAAATTGAAGTGCAGTAAACAAATAGGTGACTAACGAGACGACTAATTAAACAAACATTCCCATTAAATGCTTTGAAAACAAGCATGAAAGGCATTTTGGATTAAAGGAGATTTGTATTATATTGTTTGATCATCTGACAACCTTTAAATACCACAAAATAACTTGAATAAAATGAAAAGGAGACAGGTGGCAAAAGTCTTATAGTTTCAGTTACTCAACTTCATGTGGTTGACATTAAAAAGAGACGCTTTATGTGATAAACATTCACTTTCACTGCATGGAAGAGGCAATTTACCACAAAAACAACTTATTCTGTGCTCAATACTGAAAGAAAGTCATGTATTTAGATCAACACAAGGATTAAATGAAGTTCACATGTATCTTTAAGTGAGTTTTTAGGCAAATGTTTCCCACAGCAAAGGACAAATAAAGATCAGGGCACTTCCTCTGAGCTTTTCCTGCGCACTAAGATTGATGGGCATTTCTAAATCAAGTTATGTTCTAGCAAGAGTCTTAATTTAAGGCTAAACTTAGGGCCTGGGATAAATGAACACATCAGATGATTAAAAACATTTGTCTTAGCAAGCAGGCCGGTCCTTTATTTATGGTGGCTAGTTCATCACGACGCCCAGCCCGCAGCCTTTGACAGTGAATCTATCCGATGAAGCGATAGGCACTTTCATAATTACGGAGTAAGTTATGACGTTTTTCCCTCGAGCGCTCAAAATTAACAAGCATTATGTCTTTTACTTACGACGAGCAGGCACCAGTGCTGCTAAAGCTGCCTGTATGAGTGCACTACACTAGCATGCTCACTAGAGATGCTGTTTACATGCAAGTGCACTACATACATGACACAACGTTCATATACATGGATTATAGAGATCAAAATGCCATGAAGCAAGAAAAACAAATGTAAATGTAGAGACATTCCATTCTATTCTATTCTATTCTATTCTATTCTATTCTATTCTATTCTATTCTGTCCTGTCCTGTCCTGTCCTGGTCTATTCTATACTATTCTATTCTATTCTGTCCTGTCCCGTTCTATTCTCTTCTCTTCTATTCTATTCTACTCTATCCTGTCCCGTTCTATTCTATTCTGTCCTGTCCTGTTCTATTCTATTCTATTCTAGCCTGTCCCGTTCTATTCTATTCTGTCCTGTCCTATTCTATTCTATTCTATCCTATTCTGTCCTGTCCTGTTCTATTCTATTCTATCCTATTCTGTCATGTCCCGTTCTATTCTATTCTATTCTATTTTATCCTATCCTATCCTGTCCTGTCCCGTTGTATTCTATTCTATTATATTCTATTCTATCCTGTCCCGTTCTATTTTATTCTATTCTATTCTATTTGATCCTATCCTATCCTGTCCTGTCCCATTCTATTCTATTCTATTCTATTCTATTCCAGCCGGTGCTACTGTTCTTTATAGTAATCTGTAGTTGGGTCTAATATGGCGTGTTTTTAAAAATTAAATTAAGCTTAAATAAGTCCTGAAAAACATTCAGTGTAAAGAAAACACATAGACTAAAGAAATCTGACAATTATAATGATATCCACAGTGAAAGTGGATTGTATGGAGCTGTATGATCAGACTTATTGACTGACAATTATTGAATATTTATTTTAGCACTGGATTTGCTGTTATATTTCATGCAAAAACAAACAATATATTTAAAATATTAATAATAATTATTATTATATTATAATATACAGCTAACATTAAATTAATTTCAAGTAACAAAAGGTTTATATACATTCATTCATTCATTTTCATTTCGGCTTAGTCCCTTTATTAATCTGGGGTCAGCGGAATGAACCGCCAACTTATCCAGCATATGTTTCACGCAGTGGATGCCCTTCCAGCTGCAACCCATCTCTGGGAAACATCCATACACACCCATTCACACCCATACACTACGGACAATTTAGCCTACCCAATTCACCTATACCGCATGTCTTTGGACTTGTGGGGGAAACCGGAGCACCCGGAGGAAACCCACGCCAACACAGGGAGAACATGCAAACTCCACACAGAAACGCCAACTGACCCAGCCGAGGCTCGAACCAGCGATCAGCGACCTTCTTGCTGTGAGGCGAACGTGCTACCCACTGCGCCACTGTGAGGCCCGGTTTATATACAAATAGACAGTTATTTAAAATGTATCATAGTAACGGATTTATTGTGTAATTTAGTAATATATATATAAATAAAAATATTTTCCAAGTGTTGCTTAAGGGAGAGAATATTTTTTTCAGCACATTTTTAAAAACATAATAATATAACGAATAACGAATAACTAATTTAAATATTTAACAAACAATTCTGAGTAGAGCTAATAATTTTGACACACACACACACACACACGCACATACACACATATATTTATTCATTCATTCATTCATTCATTTTCTTTTCAGCTTAGTCCCTTTATTAATCTGGGGTCGCCACAGCGGAATGAACCGCCAACTTATCCAGCATATGTTTTACACAGCGGATGGCCTTCCAGCTGCAACCCATCACTGGGAAACATCCATACACATTCATTCACACACATACACTACGGACAATTTAGCTTACCTAATTCACCTATAGCGCATGTCTTTGGACTTGTGGGGGAAACTGGAGCACCCGGAGGAAACCCACGCGAACATGGTGAGAACATGCAAACTCCACACAGAAATGCCAACTGACCCAGCCAAGGCTCGAACCATCGACCTTCTTGCTGTGAGGCGATTGTGCTACCCACTGCGCCACCAACATATATTTATATTATTTAAAAATATATATTTTTTAAATTCTAAAAGTTTTTAAAAAATAAAATAAAAAATGTCTTTGATAATAAAAGTGTACATTTTATGCAATATAAATGTACGTATTAAAACTGCTTATTAAATGACCTACTATTGTTGATTAAGCATCATAATATTTCAATTATATGTACTATTCATAGCAGGAGATATTGAATATTGCAATAAAAAAATCCCTGTATAACAGCACTCTATTCTTGAATCACCCGAGCAAAACCAACAGACATGTTCACAACTATTAAACAACCAAGCACATTACATCATAACCTCACCAAAACAACACGAGACAATTCTGAGGACTAGTGAGTGTGTGTTTGTTTCATGTGTCACTGACTCATTCATGATCCTCATGAGTAATAAAACAAACAACAGTAACACACACACACACACACACACACACACTGGATGCAGCTCAACACACTCTCTCCTCCCGCTCATCTCCACCACGTAAAAATCCCCATCTGCCATCTGTGACTGGAGACCGGCCACTGGAAAAAAAAAAACACACACTCCGCAAATCTCTGAATCTGCGTCCCAGTCATGTCTGGCCTAATAGACGCTACTGGAAAACAAATACACATGTTTTACTCACACTAGCCACCTGCACTGCTGTTAGCATTTACAGCTGAGGTGAACAGACAACCTGAGCGGCTGATTTGGCCTGATTTGGTCTATAGATAAGATGCGGCAGCATCACAGCAGACACCCATGTTTGTTTTAATTAAATGCACTCCTTCGCCGACAAGAAACGCAGATGGACAAAAGAATCGGATTTGCATTCTTAATTAAAACGAGGCGTGCGGCAGAATAAACAGATCCGACGCTTTGCAGGAAAACAAACTCAAGCTGTGGCCGCGCTTTTTAATTGTTAGAAAATGAATTTATGGTATAGTCAGATTTTATAAAACTGACTTTTTCTGTCCATATCTGCCTGTATACAGGCTTTTCTTACGTATATTTCAAAGTCAAATAATTTTCAAGCACTTTACAGGTGCATTCCAGTGTACAATTACAAACATATTATTAGCCCTCCTGTGTATTTCTGTTTAACAGAAAGATTATAACTCATTTCTAATAACTGATTTCTTTTATCTTTGCCATGATGACAGTACATCATATTTGATTAGATATTTTTCAAGATACTATTAAGCTTAACGTGACATTTAAAGGCTTTACTAGGTTAATTACAGTGGTTTGTTCTGTAGACAATCGGAAAAAAAAACCATTGTTTAAGGGAGTTAATAATATTCATTCATTCATTTTCTTTTCGGCTTAGTCCCTTTATTAATCAGGGGTCGCCACAGCAGAATGAACCGCCAACTTATCCAGCACATGTTTTACGCAGCGGATGCCCTTCCAGCTGCAACCCATCCATACACACTCATACACTACGGACAATTTAGCTTACCCAATTCACCTATACTGCATGTCTTTGGACTTGTGGGGGAAACCGGATCACCCGGTGGAAACCCATGCAAACACGGGGAGAACATGCAAACTCCAAACAGAAATGTCAACTGACCCAGCCGAGGCTCGAACCAGTGACCTTCTTGCTGTGAGGCGACAGTGCTAACCACTGCGCCCCCGTGCAGCCGGGCTGATAATATTGACCTTAAAATGGTTTTTAAAAAAATGTAAAACTGCTTTTATTCTAGCCGAAATAAAGCAAATCAGACTTCCTCCAGAAGAAAAAATATTATAGGAAATACTGTGAAAAATGCCTTGCCCTGTTAAACATCACTGGGGAAATATTTGAAAAAACACCACAGGATGGCTAATAATTTTGACTTCAACTGTACATACTTTATTACATTATATCAGAGGCTATTTGTTAGAATTCTATACTTTACTATAGTATACTATAAGTAAGATTTGACGGGATGTTTGTCCTGAGCCCAACATAAAATTACTCATTTACTTAAATTTCATTAACTCAGATCATAAATTTGTCATTTCTATTTTTTATTTAAAATAGTTAATTAGTATTACCTATTTAGTAACGTTATTATGAAAGCAATATAATCATATATACAGTTGAGGTCAGAATTAAAAGCCCTCCTAATAGATTTTAGTTAAATTAAGTTCTGTTTAACGGACAGAAGATTTTTTCAACACATTTATAAACATGATAGTTTTAATAACTCATTTCTAATAACTGATTCTAAGATACTAGTATTCAGCTTAAAGTGACATTTAAAGGTTAATAGGTTAATTAGGCAAATTAGGCAAGTCATTCTTTCACAGTGGTTTGTTCTGTGGTTAAAAATATTGCTTGAGGAGCAGTGTTGCCAGATTGGGCGGATTTGAATTTGATTGTGTGTGTAAAAAGTGGCAATGGCGGCTTGACAAAATTTTATGCGGTTTTAAACCGTAAATTTTATATGCAACTTATTTAAGAAAACATAACTGTGTCCTCTATTCAGTTAGTAGTGACCAGTGCATAGCGCAAACCAAGAGGAGTTGAAGGAAATTTGTATCAAACTCTGACTCCCCGGAAAAATCTGACACCCCTTCGTGTGCACGTGCATCATGCAGCGCCTGCAGTTAAACTCACAGTGGTTTATCATGACACTTTTATCGATCTTTTTGTTGCCTGAAGCGTTGCCTGATTGACAAGCAGCACCTAACTATGTAAAAAAAAAATTAAAACACCAAATGGCCAAATGGGACAAATTTATACCCCATTTCGAAAGTAAAACATACTCTAATAGGTAGTGTAATCTACACAGCATTAAGTGCAGTGTGTGGGTGAGAGGGGGCAGTGTTTCGGTTATGTTGTGGTTCTGTGACTGCTGGTGTTGGTTGCTGTATGGTTAAAAATGATGACAGTTAAAGTAACTAAGTTAATTTTTATTTAAGTAAATTAAAATTAAATAAAATATTAATCTAATATTTTGGGCGTTTTTTGTGCATTTGGGCAGGTTTTGGACATGCTTTTGGGCTGGAAAAAGTCAGCTATATCTGGCAACACTGTTAAGGGGGCTAATAATATTGACCTTAAAATGGTTTAAAAAAAAAATGAAACCTGCTTTATTCTTTTTTTAGACTTTCTCCAGAAGAAAAAATATTATAGGAAATACTGTGAAAAATTCCTTGCCCTGTTAAACATCATTTGGGAAATACTTGAAAAAGAAAAAAGAAGTCACAGGAGGGCTAATAATTTTGACTTCAACTGAATATAAGAAAAGTATTTTATATAAACAGTTTCAAACTTTTTATCTAAAATCTCAGCACTTTTCAAACCTTGAAAAATGTCAAATTTAAGCATTTTCAAGTATTTCCAGCCCGCATAAGACTCCTGTGTATAGCGGGCCAGTTTGTGCTTGGATGGAGGCCAGACGGGATGTTCTGGCTGGGCAGAATTAAACATGTCGCCGTAAGATCTCTGAGCTCCTGTGGCTCTCCACATTTGTCAAACACCAGCTCTGTTCCAAAACCTGGAAGCTTCACTGTTGTTTACTGTCTGCTTGGCCAGATTTGGCTTAAAGTTGACGTTGAACAGAAGCTGAGATAGTCTATTTTGCTGCTGCGACGTGCCTGAAAGTGAAACTGCATCTTGAACAATAACTAATGTAGGGCAATAACTAATTTCCTCACAGGAAACAGTCTGCATTTTTCAGCACTGGCTCATTATGGATACGTACCCGTCCACATTTCTGGAGAGTGCGAATTATGTAGCCAGAGGTACGTCTGGCTTTTAGTGCTACCAGCTGACCGTTTACCTCCATACGGACGGCTTTTCTGGTGTTACCAGTTTGCCCAGTAGCTCACCGCATACCTTGATAGACTTGGGACGTGGAGCAGAGTTGCCCGTGACGACGGCGTTCGAGTCTGGTGAAGAATTTATCCAGAGGCTGAAAACAGGCTAAAAACGTGGTGAAATCACGCGGCCGTGACTGCTTTTCTTTTTTTATATTGCTTTTGAAAGCACTATCGGTTGGGTTTAGGGACAGGGGTGGGTGTGTCAGTCAGTCAGTGGACAGCAAGCTGGCCTGGTCGGCTGAAGTGTATATTGCACCATCTCATGGACCCGCGAGAGCAATTTGAGATCGTCAAAAAGCGTACACAGCGGCCTCTGGTGGATTTGCAAAAACAAAAACTGCAAGCAGGCATACCTCCGGTTACGTATTTCGCTGTCTCTAGAAATGTAGACTTGGGTATGCATCCGTAATGAGTCTGGGTTGACATTTTTACATTTTCAAAATACATCAATCTGTGTTATTTATGGGCCATTTTCCTCATCAGGGCCAAAACAAATGTCCCCACAAGGTCAATATTTACTGGTATTGCTATTTGTGAGGGCATTTTGTCCCCACAATGTATGGAATACAAGGTATATACAGACACACACACACACACACACACACACACACACTCCTCGGCGAAGGGTGAAGTATTGGGGTTCTGAGAGTGAGATGAATTGAAGAAATGTCAGACGGGTTCAAACGTGACCCCGTTGGCTGGGTCAACTTGAATAAAATCAATATGTTTGAGCCGCAGACCTCAGGAACTTCAGATTTCAATTAAAACTCCTCCAATAGTTGCGGTCATGTGATCACTCCTGACCCCATTGATATCCCATTTTCCCAGAAAAACCCAGGTGTTTGTGCGGCGACGTGGGATACATGCTAACGGCTCCAGCGTAATTTACTTGTAAATATACCACCCGGCTTGATTTTGCAAATGCAAAGACAAAATGGAGTTGTACGAGGAAACATAATGTCATATTTAAACAGTAAAAGTGTGTGTGAAATGGAGGAGAAATACACTGACAGGTCTGATAGGTGTCAAACAGCAAGGACCATTGATCCAAAAGAAGGCTAAAGGGTACTAAAGTAATTTTAGTAAGAATGAAAAACATGCAGTTTTATGGTGAGAATAAAATAATTATTGGTAAGTGAATAAATAAATAAATAAATAAATAAATAAATAAATAAATAAATAAATA
>CAIGQW010056782.1:5963243-5974421 GCA_903798125.1 Danio choprae
TGTTTCTTTTTTCTTTCTTTCCTTCCTTCCTTGTTTGTTTGTTTGTTACTTTCTCTTTTTAAAATGTCCTTTTTTTTTTTTACTATAATAATAAAATGGTATGTTGCAATGTAACTTATAGTCAACTAAATGTGCAAAAGGGACCATATAAATAAAGTGATACCGAAAAAACGTAACTTATTAAAATAAGTTAAAGTAACATTAAAACATTTGTTGTCATGACTTTTTGTCATATCATTATTTTGCAGTGTATGTATTGTTGTCCAATTCTCATACACTTATTTGCTTTAAATCAAAAGTTGTAGTGTTGCGATTCTCCCCAAAGCTATGGTTGGTAATGATGCTTTTTCACATTATTTATAACACAAGTTTAACAGAAATCTCTTTCCTGATTTGCACAATTCTTTTAGCAAATCTAATATTACAACTATTCGCAAGTAAACAACGCCACCATTCCTCCTCCATTAACATCTGTCTTTAAGATGATTCCTCCATTGCCCTCTGGATTGTGCACCAGGCTCTGTGCTCTATGGAATTCTGGGAATAGCAGAAACAAAAAAAGACTTCCAGAGAGGGTTAGGATGACATTGGCAGGCAGATGCTTAGGTCTCCCCCAAAAGAACAGCCATTTGCACTTAAATGAGAGGATTTGTGGCCTGTCACCCCATTACCAATACACCATATGTGAAACCATGTCTTTATCCCACATTATAGAGGTGGGAATGAGATCTCCTTAGACCACTTTTCTCTATCTCCATTTCACTTTTTAGTCTCCTGTACAGAATATTTCAGGTTCAATTCTCTTGTCGGTGAGGGATAAGTCAGACATGACACACGCTGCTCCCTTGCATGTCTCCCGGTGTTAGATTTTTCAAAAAAATGGACTTGAGATCAAACCTGCACAGAGCAGTGAACGCCGGCCATCTGTACTCGGGTCCCGAGCAATCGCATGCTGATCTAAAAGTGCTGAAGAGGTCAAAATCAAGGCTGTATTTTGATCAAATATAATGCGTCAATTTTAGCTCTGTCACCATTTAGCCTCTATTGTATTTTACAAGGGTGACGCGGTGGCGCAGTGAGTAGCACAATCGCCTCACAGCAAGAAGGTCGCTGGTTTGAGCCTCGGCTGGGTCAGTTGGCATTTCTGTGTGGAGTTTGCATGTTCTCCTCGTGTTCGCGTGGGTTTCCTCCGGGTGCTCCGGTTTCCCTCACAAGTCCAAAGACATGCGGTATAGGTGAATTGGGTAAGCTAAATTGTCCGTAGTGTATGTGTGTAAATGAGTGTGTATGGATGTTTCCCAGTGTTGGGTTGCGGCTGGAAGGGCATCTGCTGTGTGAAACATATGCTGGATAAGTTGGCGGTTCATTCCGCTGTGGCGACCCCAGATTAATAAAGGGACTAAGCCGAAAAGAAAATGAATGAATGAATGTATTTTACAATATTTATGCGATTATTATAACTCTCATCTGGTGCTCTTTTGAACTTTATTTTTATTTTTAACATTTTTTATTATTATTTTTAGTATTTTAGTATTATATATTTTATATTTTAGTATTAGAAAGTCATAATTTTTGTAATATTTTAATCCTTTTTCATTTGTAAGGATATTTGCATATTGCTGTACATCCTGCATGTTTTAAGCAATGTGTAAGCGAGGCGCACAACTGACGCACTCTGCGCTGGACTTTAGACCTGCTTTCAGCTGTCTCTTTAGTTCCTCTTAACACACCTCTTTTCTAGACTGGAACACCCATGAGTCCACAAAGTGGCGCAAATGAATTTGCTATTTAAACAACGTGGCGGAAAATGGAAAAAATAGGGTTGCGCTGGTCTGAAAATAGCAACACGTCACAGCAAACATATCTTGCACCATTTTGCACCGGGTGTATGATAGGGCCCAATGAGTTTACACACTTTTTCAATGAATCACTTTTTAGTGTAGATTAGTTTTATAAACTATTTACACAGAAAGGATACCTTAAATGATCTTTTATATAAACTACTGTACAGTATGCTACAATACAGTTTCAAAATGTTTCAAATAAATGCAGTCATTTTTAACTTTATATTCATCATATCCATAAATATGAAACAGCAAATCTAAAATTATTACTACTAACATTCATTCATTTTCTTTTCGGCTTATTCCCTTTATTAATCTGGGGTTGCCACAGCAGAATGAACCGGCAACTTATCCGGCTTTTTTTTTATGCAGCGGATGAACTTCCAGCTGCAACCCAGTACTGGGAAACACCCTTACACACGCACACACACACACACACACACACAATGGCCAATTTAGTTTATTCAATTCACCTATAGCCATGTATTTGGACTGTGGTGGAAACCGGAGCACCCGGAAAAAACCCAAGCCATCACAGGAGAACATGCAAACTCCACACAGGAATGCCACTCGATCCAGCGACCTTCTTGTTGTGAGGCGACAGTGCTAACCACTGAGCCACCGAGTCACCGTCACAAACCAGACGAGAAGTGCATCGTGTCATTAAGTTTATTATCATTATTAAGTTTGTCCATTTTTGTCCAAAAGAAGTGAATTCTGCAGAATCAACGCTTATTATTTTTCTGTTTCTAGATTGCACCCATGCAGAAGAGCAATATAATTTGTATACAGAATCGATTCAGATTACACTTAGCAAAAGAATCACAATGTATCGATGAATCGTTTTTTCTTCATTCATTGCGATTGGCTCCGAGAATCCCTTCAGTCGCATTTAAAATCGTTCTTATTTACGATGCCACAACCGCTAAGTTTCACCAAGTTTTATTATCTCCTTTTTTCCAAAGGAGCAAGAAAAAAAATTATCCTGTTTGCCAAGCATTCACAAGACCCACGATCAGTTGTAGAGCAGCCAATGACGCGTCTCCTGTTCAGCTTACAGGCTTTTTGTTTGATGGATGCAAAGGTATGTTTGCGTGCCTCTGGCCTGCTGGCAGATACGAGCTCCGGCATCCCTCTTTCTTAATGCATTCACGACAGAACGGGGCAGAGATATCAGACGTTGCCCCCCCCAAAACCTGGACTGCGCTCATTCTTCACCGCCGCTGTTTATTTGCGCACGTTATCAGTGACTCGGGCCCCGCGACTCGGCCTCCTCTCCAAACTCTACATATTGATTCATTAGTAATTATCTATCGCGCGGGCCGGAGAGTGCGCCGTGCATCATCGCAGGTGTTGCTCTCGATAATGGATGGATGAAGTTATCATGCTTGTACACAAAGTGCCAATGACATTTGCAGAAAATCCTCTAAGCAAATTTTCCCGTCTTATCTGCTGGCTGTGGCGCCGTGGAGGTGGAGGCTCCCAGCGCCGTCATTAAGTCACAATAATTAGCTCTCATTTGTACAAGCGTGTGTTCATAAATACTGATAATTGCATTAGCAGCGTTTATGGGGACAAATCGAGACGTTTTAGAGGAGTGATGATTCTGTGTACACTGTCAAAAAACGCTGGGTTCCACACAATCGATTTGTGTTGAGACAACATGAAGGAATTAAGTTAACTTATTAGTTTTTGACAAATTTAAGTGGATTGAACATAAAACAATCAAGTTGTCCCAAAAACACCTCAAGAATTGTGTTGTTTCGGCTCTTTTTAAACAAGTAGTTTGAACAAACAGCAAACGTAAAGTTTCTCTAGACTAGATACAGTTGCATATTACAAGAAGTGAACATTTAACAAATGTATTGAGATGTATTAGTATATGTACACATATTGAAATGTTTTAAATAATTGTTAAGTCTTACATGTCAGTGAATTTTGGTTAATGAATTACTAGGGTTATTATAGCTCACTAATGCTAAAACTAAACCTATTTTGTTTTTGTTGCTTGGCATGAAATAAGGTTAACAAAGAAAAATGAAAAGTATAAAAATGTAAACATTATAGTTAAGATTTATTTAAATAAAAACAAATAAAATACACAATAATAAAAATACAAAGGAACAATCTCTCTTATGCTTTTATGAATCCATTCATTCATTCATTTTCCTTCGGCTTATTCATCAGGGGTCGCCACAGCGGAATGAACCGCCAACTATTCCAGCATATGTTTTACACAGCGGATGCCTTTCCAGCTGCAACCCAGTACTGGGAAACATCCATACACACTCATTTACACACACTACGGCCAATTTAGTTTATTCAATTCACCTATACTGCATGTCGTTGGACTATGGGGGAAACCGGAGCACCCGGAGGAAACCCACGTCAACACGGGGAGAACATGCAAACTCCACACAGAAATGCCAACTGACCCAGCAACCAGCGACCTTCTTGCTGTGAGGCGACAGTGCTAACCACTGAGCCACCGTGTCGCACCACATATGGATACGGTAATAGATAAATAACAGAATCAAATACAGATTGTACAAACAAACAAATAACTTTTAGCCAATGAATTCAAGTAAAACTTTGGATGAATGTGTACACTCAGAAATAAAGGTACGAGTGCTGTCACTGGGGTGGTGTAATAAAATTTGTAACAAAGGGTCCTTATTAATACCTCAAGGGTACATATTGGGACCTAAAAAGTACAAAAGTGTACCTCTTGAAATCGCAAGGTACTAATATATACCTTTGAGGTATACCATTATGAAAGTACACATACAGTATGTTCCTTTTGAAAAAGTACCATCCAAGTGACAGCTCTCATACCTTTAATTCTGATAAAGGTGTGTAATAAAGGTGTGATGTGTGATAAATATCACAAAACAAAGTAATAAATCAAAAATAACTACAGTTGATGGCTTCATTTTATTTAAATTTTTTATTTAATTAAACGCATATATCCTGTCCAAACTTCCTGTATGAGCTGAAATTACAATGGGAATAGGAAAAATAATAATTATGGTAAAAAACTGAATACAATATAGACACTAAATAAACAACATAACATATAAACACCCATCCATGTTTACACAGATCATGACAGATATCATCTTATACTCTGATCACCTTGACGACAGTCCAAACCACAAACAAAGTGGGTAATACTTTAGGTGATGTATCAATCTATTATGTAGTACCTGTCTATTATTAAGATATTGGCTGTTTATTAGTACTTATAAAGTACATATTCTGCATAATCTTATTCTACATCCCTAATCCTATAACTAACCAACTACCTTATTATTAATAAGCAGGCAAAAGTTATAGCTAATGGTTTGTTAATAGTGAGAATTGTACCTTAAAATAAAGTGTGACAACAAGGTCATTTGCATACAAAAATCATACAAAATCATAAACCCTTAGTTTCTTTCTAAAGGTCAAATTCATTACCATAGTCTTAAGGATGCAATAAACCTCGACCGAAAACGTAAGACCTTCAGGAGCCAATCGAGAACACATCCAGGCCTGGTTTGAAATCTTCCAGCACTTGTTCTCTTGCTCTTAGTGCTCAATGATGCTCTTATTTTGTAAAGTGAGAGATGGAAACGGCTGGTATACACTTGTGCTCCGCTCTCTGAGAGGGTCAGCTCTCATCTATTATTCCTCATGGCATGAGTCGCCGGGGCTCATCAGCTCTTGTTATATCCTTATATGATGGCTTTCCCGCTTCTTATACATGGAGGAGATTACAAACGCATTTTTCTCTTTTGCAGCATCTGGGTGGATGTGTCACATTAAGGTGTCACCCTGGCTTCTGATAAAAAGGTTATTACCGGCCGCAAACACCCACTTCTGTCTCCGTGCTGATTTACACTGCGGAAAAAAGCAGGACGGTTCAACATTACAGTCCTTTTACTGCCGCTACTGTTTGGGAGAAGTGCTAATAACTGCCATTAAGGCTTTCTTTCTTTCTTTCTTTCTTTCTTTCTTTCTTTCTTTCTTTCTATCTATCTATCTATCTATCTATCTATCTATCTATCTATCTATCTATCTATCTATCTATTGTTTAATAAATAAATTAAAGTGCATTCACTTTTGGAAAAATTTCTACACACAGTTATATAAATGAGACCCCTGGTGTGCTGGCTTTAAAGGGACAGTTCACCCAAAAATGAAACTTGACTTGCTTTTTACTCTTTCTCAAGTGGTTTCAAACCATTATGAGTTTTTGTTTACTTTTTTCTGTTGAGCAAAAAATGAGATACTTCAAAAAAAATGTTAGAAGCCTGTAACCACTGATTTCCATAGTAGGTAAAAACAAATACCACGGAAGTCAATGGTTACCGATTTTCAGCATTTTTTCAAAATAACTTTTGTGTTCAACAGAAGAAAAAAAATGCTGGATAAGTTGGCGGTTCATTCCGCTGTGGCAACCCCAGATTAATAAAGGGACTAAGCCGAAAAGAAAATGAATGAATGAATGAAAGTGACAAAAGAATTATGAGTAAATGATGACAGAATTTTCAGTTTTTGGAGGACTGTCCCTTTAATGCGTTTCACCTTCCAACCCCACATCAAAAACACTGAAAAAGGAGAGATCTTCCTTCGTCTATTCACCTCTGTCTCTCTCTCTCTCTCTCTCTCTCTCTCTCTCTCTCTCTCTCTCTCTTTTCTCTGGGCCTCCAGTAAAAAAAAAAAAGAGCATCAATTTCCAGCAGTAGCAGCAAGGCTCTGATCTCTTTATAGCGTTGGAGATTCCAGCATTAATTAAAACACAGCAGTATATCTGACGATGGGGATCTTTACATAGCGTTTCCTCGACCCTGTTTGCAAGACATGATGGTGAATCTTATCAATAAAAACATGTGTGAGAGGGTCTAGTGCTGGAGACAGACCTGATAAGTGTTCACACTAATAAGAAAGAGAACAAAGGGTTTGAGTTGTGAAAACTGGCACACGAAAGTGTTTTATCTGACATTCGGCTCATACAGCTTTTGCAAAAACATCGCCTCCGTATTGAATATATATAATTTATGTAATGCTTTTGGGTGATAAACAAATAAAATAAATAAATAAATATTATTTGTTTATTTATTTTTTACATTTTATTCATTCATTCATTCATTTTCTTTTCGGCTTAGTCCCATTATTAAACAGGGGTCGCCACAGCGGAATGAACCGCCAAATTATCCAGCATATTTTTTTTTATGCAGCAGATGCCCTTCCAGCTGCAGCCCATCACTGGGAAACACCCGAGAATACACTCTTATTCACACACGTACACTACGGCCAATTTAGCTTACCCAATTCACCTATAGCGCATGTCTTTGGACTTGTGGGGGAAACCAGAGCACCCAGAGGAAACCCACGCGATCGCGGGGAGAACATGCAAACTCCACAAAGAAACACCAATGGGCCCAGTCGAGGATCGAACCAGCGACCTTCTTGCTGTGAGGCGAAAGTGCTAACCACTGAGCCACCAATTTTATTAAATTAATATTAAACAAGCATAAAGAAATATCTTCTTCACAAATAATGATTACCCTACATTTTCTTATTACTGTATAATTTACTTATATAAAATATAATTTAAAAAATATATAAACATAATATTTATTATTTTATATCAATAAATTATGACATATACAATATATTAATTTGACTATTCTTATACATATTATGCTATACTGTAATTCACACTTGTAAAATATACTTTTATACACTTGCACTTTCATGCAAAAACATCTTGAATGTTCAATTATTTATATTCATTCATTCATTTTCTTTTCGGCTTAGTCCCTTTATTAATCTAGGGTCGCCACAGCGGAATGAACCGCCTCAATTATTTATAGATAATGCTAAAATGTTTTACTTTGTGCTGATTTTTTGAAAGACGTTAATGTACTATATTACTGTATTTCATATAGTTTTTTTATTTAAAATGTTTTATTGACAAAATACTGACTAAATAAATTGATAAATGTATAATAAAAGTTCACAAAAGATGTAAAAACAAATATTGTAAATATCTACACTATTTGAAAATGTCTATATATTGTATATACAGAATTATAAACAATTGTGACAAAATATTGACAAATTTCCTCCCCTTTCTCGTCATCGTAATACTGTACATCACATTATTAAATGATTAAGTAATTAACTTAAGGGGTAGTTCACCCAAAATTAAAAATTCGATCATTTACTCACCATTTACTTGTTTCAAACCTGTTAGAGTTTCTTCTGTTGAACACAAAAGAGGATATTCTGAAGAAAGCTGAAAACCTGTAACCATTGACTTCCATAGCATATGTGTTCCCTACTATGGACGTCAATAGTTACAGGTTTTCGTCATTCTTTAAAATGTTTTCTTTTGTGTTCAACAGACCCATAAAGGCTTGGAACCACTTAAGGGAGAGTAAATAGTGAGTAAATTTTCATTTTTGGGTGAGCTACCCCTTTAAGTTAGGTTAATTAAATACATTGCAATACTAAATAATAAAATACATTGCATTGCTTTATTATAGTAATGAGAATAATAACTGCAAAAACAAACACAAAATATTTTAGTGAAATGTGACCTGTAAATGTTCCCAATCAGAAATCAAGATCATCTCAATCATCTCCTCTACAAGCCACAGCCTTCACATAAACAAACATTTCGTTTTTCCCCCTCAATTTGATAAAACACCCTACAATTAATCTCGCACTTCTGAAACATAAATTATCAGCTTAATCAAGTCTTCAGTGTCTGTGAGTGAGCCAAACATCATCCGCATTTCCACTGCGATATTCCCCTTCCTGATGTGCGTTCAGATCAAAGGCGGCCAGGAAAGCCTGGTGTCAGCACTCTGGAGATACCATCATCCAGATCCTCCGGCTGACATTAATAACACTGGCCAGACATCTGAAACGAGAGGCGCCGTATCAGTCTGGAGATGAGCAGAAATCTGCCCATTGTGCTTATCAAAGAGCCCTTTACAGATCAGAGATAGCGGCCATGCTAACCCACGTGCTGCAGACAGGTGTATGCTAACACACGTCACACACATTTCTAGATAAAACAGGGCTAAAATTAGACCACATCAAAATATAGAAGTTTAAAGGCTTTCTGAAGTGCCATGAAATGCACCACTTTGTCATAACTTTAACTGAAACATGCAGAAAAGGGGTGGGGCATACAAATAGAAGCCCCTCCTCTTTTTTCAATAGCCAGTGTTTCCAACATACTGGTATTAACATTAGACCAAATTTTAAACATATAAGCTTAAAGGTCCATGAAATGCACTGCTTTGTCATAATTTTGATCTGAAACATGCAGAAAAGGGGTGGAGCATTTTGAGTAGCTCCTCCTCTTTTTCAAAAAAGCCAATAGTTTTTCCAACATATTAGCACCAACAATAGACCAAACTATATATAGAGAAGCTTAAACAATTCTCTGAAGTGGAATGCAATGCACAGCTTTGTCATAATTTTACCTGAAGCATGCAGAAAAGGGGTGGAGCATTTTGAGTAGCTCCTCCTCTTTTTTTAAATAGCCAGCATTTACAACTTATTGGTACCAACAATAGACCAAACTATATATAGAAGCTTAAAGATCCTCTGAAGTGCCATGAAATGCACAGCTTTGTCATAATCTTAACTGAAACATGCAGAAAAGGGGTGGGGCATATAGAGAAGCTCCTCCTCTTTTTTTCAATAGCCAGTGTTTCCAACATATTGGTACAAACAATAGACCAAATTATATATACAGAAACTTAAAGATGATCTGAAATGCAATGAAATGCAGAGCTTTGTCATAAATTCAACTGAAACATAAAGAAAGGGCGGGGCATGTAAAGTAACCCCTCCTCTTTTTTTAAATGGCCAATAGTTTTTCAAACTTATTGGTACCAACTTTAGACGCAATAATATATACAGAAGCCTAAAGATCCTCTGAAGTGCCATGAAATGCACAGCCCTGTCATAATTTCAACAGAGATGTGAAAAGGGGGCGGGGCATATTGAGTAGCTCCTCCTCTTTTTTTCAAATAGCCAATAGTGTTTCCAACTTATTGGTACAAACATTAGACCAAAATGTACAGTATATAAAGAAGCTTAAAGATCCTCTGAAGTGCCATGAAATGCACAGCTTTGTCATAATCTCAACTGAAACACAAAGATTAGCCATTAGACCATAGCTCATAGAAAAATTCTTTGATTATTACACTAGACTGCCATATTGGCCAAGAAAATAGCAACTGTTAACTGTTTTTCATCTGTCTTAGTACTCGAAGCAACTACAGAGGAGTCAAGCTTTAAATAGGAAAATGAACAATTTTTTAAGCGAGATGCTAATGGTCTAATCCAATTCAAGGATTTATGCTAGGCTAAGCTGCACCAGTCCCAGAGACCGACTGAGTGAATTCAAAAATAGTAAAAGTCAACTGTTTAACTCTAGGGGAGCTGTAAAATGAGCCTATTTTCCTTATTGTTTCAATATGGTACCAACATTCAAAAACGTTCAGTTTGTTTTCAGGGGGACTTTATATATATTTACGTTTCCTCTAGAAGTTAAGAGCAGAAGGGAGAAAAAAAAGTAGCTCAAAGTTGTGTGACACTTTTTCAAGGACATGCATGTGGTTTAGAGATGTTTACCTGCATTATTAAAACATGAATTTGAATAGCGCAGTGATTTTTGTGCTGTGTGAGGAAAGAAACGGCAGACAATTGATCATTTGTGCTCCTACTGTGCTATTAGCATTTAGCCGGGACCGATATTTCATGTGTCATTATTGAAAATTGTTTAAAGAGAATGTATAATCAAATTCTTTCATATGGTAATAAACAAATACAGACGTATTGCTTTGTTTTGGTATTAATTTACATGTGGTTATTTTTCGTATACAGCCATTAAAATGGAAAATGGAAACAAGTGGAAGGTAATGTACCTTAATAGTAAATACAACAGCAGCTAATTGTGTGCAATTCATTAAACATATTTCATTTAATGTTTAACATGCTTTGAATAAAACATGATGCACCTGTCAGAGCGATAAAGTCAAAAGATCTAAATATGGCTGATCAAAATTACAATTAAAACGCATGATTCAAATGTAATCAGGGAACTTTTCCAAATGCACAGTTACAAAGAATTAAAAAAATTACATAGTAATCATTTTCACTGAGAAACTGTGATGAAGAAATTCCTGATGCTGTTTTGACTCCTTAAACATATTATAAGTTCTTCATAAGTTGCAAAATACCATCTTATGTCCACAAATACAATGAGTGAGACCAAAACAACTAAGAGAACCAAATTACAAGTGTAAGCATATATATATTT
>CAIGQW010056782.1:5974821-5991181 GCA_903798125.1 Danio choprae
AGATGCAAAAGCAGCATGGGGTGCAAGAGGAGCAGGAGGTAAAAAAAAAAAGGTACAAGAGGAGCAGGAGGTGAAGTAGGTGTAGGAGGTAAAGAAGGTGCAGGATGAGCAGGAGGTTGAGAAGGTGTATGAGGTGGAGAAGGTGTATGAGGTGAAGGTGCAGGAGGAGCCGAAGGTGAAGAAGGTGTAGGATGAGCAAGATGTGAAGGAGGCTCAAGAAATCAGGAGGTGAAGGAGGTGCAAGAGGAGCAGGAGGTGAAGAAGGTGTAGGAGGAGCAAGAGGAGCAGGAGGTAAAGAAAGTACAAGAGGAGAAGAAGGTGAAGAAGGTAAATGAGGTGCAAGAGGAGCAGGAGGTGAAGAAGGTGTAGGATGAGCAGGAGGTGCAAGAAATCAGGAGGTGAAGGAATTGCATTCAGAACAGGAGGTGCAGTAATGGGAGTGCTGTGGATCACGGGCAGCTCAATTAAACATGACCTTCCTCTGCCCCTGTCTCTCGCCGAACCGCTACAGGCTCACATGCAAATGCTGACCCTCGGCAGCCACAGCATCATAAATAAAAGAATACTTATTATCCTTTTTAGTGATATTTCCGACTCTACCTTGATGGGGCCGGTGGAATTATTCTCCATTGATTCATTGTTTAGGGTTTATTTTCGAAAATCTGTTTGACAACAATGCAGATTACTGATATTATCTAGATATTTTTCATTATATGTTTAACAAATAAATAAATAAATAAATTAAATAAATAAATAAATAAGACAAAGTAAATAAATAAAACAAATTAATATTTTTTTGTTCTCTATTTCCACAACACACACACTTAATACACAATTCCACTTCATTGAACATCTACACATAGACATCACTTTACTATACTATATAACTGCACGTTAACTACGTTTCTATATAATAACTTTAAGCTATTAGTTACTAGTTAATTAAGATATTAGTAACTAATACAGTTATGCTAACCAATAACCATAACATTTCTGATTTTGATTGTAATGCAATAAAGTGCACCTTTTGTAAAGCTGCTTTAAAGCAATAACTATTGTGAAAAGCACTATACCAATAAACTTGAACTGAACTAAATTGAAAAACTGCTTCAATCAAATGTTCACTTGATTGTAAATGGCTTAAAAGCCTGATATGTTCTCTAATCAGAGAAATCAAACACAATTAACATTTCTCTCCTTCAATTTAGTGAAATATGACCCAGACACCAACAAGCTTTCCACCCAGACAGCTTCACCACTCGCACTAAAAACATTCAAAAGGCTGTCCTGAGAGGATGAATGTTGGAGACACGGCAGGCGTGGCGAACAAGTGATGGAGATAAAGCGTGGTCTGAGGGCGACCCGCACACAAAGATGTGATCAGACATTCAACCAGACGTTTATGCTAATAGATCTGCTATTCCTCGAGTCTCCCTGGCTGGAGCGACAGGGATGAGGCCGGACCATGTGGGAATGTGACGGTGGACGAATGCGACCCGCGGCACAGCAGATGTTTACATTCAACCCCTGCGCCTCCTTCACCATGCAGATGAATGCAGACGGAGAAGCAGACAAAAAAAGACGCCCCTTCCTCGCATATTCCTGGAGGCCTTCCAGATCCGTCACTATTGACAAACCGACAGCGGCAAAATTCCTCCAGCATATGGCACGTTATCCGCGGCCTTCAGATGTCAGCGCACATACTGTACTGCAGCTAAGCCGGCGGTTATGGGACGGGAACGCGGTTAAATCTAAATCCTAAGGGGCAGATGAGACCTCAGATGGTCGCTTTATTCCAGATGTATCAATTTCCTTGGATATCTAGTCCATGCGAGTGCATATGCTGTACTGGCAGGGGTGCCGGCTTGCGAATGGCCATATTCCAGAAGCTAATATTCTTTTGGCCGGAATAACGCAATTATTATTTTCCTAGCCATCAGCGTAAGCACACGGCGCCATCTGTTACACAAAAGCAAACATACACATCTCAATTACCAAACAGACAGCTGACCGAACGCGCTGTCCAACACTGGGAAACATGCTGACCTGCGACAAGGTTTGCGAAGGCCTTAAAGGCTCTGTTTACAGTGGAATGGATGGTTCACCCCAAAATTAAAGTGAAAGCAAAATAAAAAAAAATAATATTAATAATAATTTGTAAGACTTTAGTTTAGGTCACAATTCATGCTATTAACTACTGGCTTATTACCAGGCTATGATTAAGATATTAAAGAGCATTAATAAGTGTCATATTTTGGTTTTGAGGCTCTCCAACAACAGTCTGATATGCATGCAAGGTCAAAAACACTTTCATTGTCTTATAATATGCATTTATTTTTACCTAATTATCCAACAGCTCCCATATGATTCGTTCAGCGATTCATTTGTTCCCAAACCCCTCCTTAGCACGATGCTAATCTGCGCTGATTGGTCCGATCACCCAGTCTGTTGTGATTGGTCGACTGCGTTCAGCGCGAGACAGAGAGAAATGCCCAGCATGGCTTATCAACAAGTAGTCAGAGTGCAGATTGTATGTGTGAGCCTAATCCAGGAGTGCATTAAAGCAATGCAGTTTAACACCAGCATATTGCTCTATTCTTAACCAGAAGTAAAAACAGGGACACATTCAGTATTAATCCACACAGTGGCAAAAGCTGAACTAATTTGAAACTTGATCGCCGCACGTGTGTAGGAACCAATGGTAGGAACAGCTGACGGTGGCCATAGCAACGACAAACGGCAGAGGATCGCGAGCTCACAAACGCATTTAAATCTGTAAACAATGTGGCACGCATTGCGTTTTCAACGTGGTTTTAGACGCGATATAAGAATATAAAGAGTTAACCAGATACAGTACAAGTGGTTACAAGTAACAAAACACAATTAAATACATAATTTGCAAGCTAGAGAAAACAAGGAGGCAACCATTTTAATCGCACTTACTTACTCTTGTGAAATGGAGGAAGAAACCGGTCCATTAACTGTGTACTGTAAAGTTCCTCAGAAGCTCTGACAAAGTCCCATACATCAATAGTCTTTTCTGATCCTTCCTTTAACAAACGGCAGACGAATCGCTGTTGTAAGCGTGTAAATTGCTGAAGCACTCGTCAGAAAAATTACGGGAACACAGCACAAGACTGGGGCTACAATGCTGAGGTATTTTTGCAAAAATAAACTTACTGACTCTTCACAGCCTCTTCACATGTTTGGGTAGGGAAAATAACACTAACTTTCCCCTCAAACTTTAGAGCACAGCGTCTTCACGACATGATTCAATTGGGATCTACTACAGTGTTTGTGGGCGGGGCCGGGGGGGTGTTAAATTTTCCCGGGTCTGCGCGCGCAGCAAATGGGCAGGGCTTGAGTTCCGTATCGACGTCATGTCGGCACGGCTAAAGAATCGTTACCACGTCGATTTATACAAACTACTATGAGTCGACCCTTTTATAGATGAATCAATAGTTTTGAACACGGTGCACTTTCAAATGTAAGCCTTAGCTGAATATTTCACTTCACTTAGAGCTGTGTTACACACTGCATGGAAGGTCATTTTCAAACACCCATAATAGGGGCTCTTTAACTGTTCATTAGCAGTTACAAAGTATGATCATATTCTGCATCCCTAATCCTACACAAAACCTAAACTATTCCTCTACTAATTATTAATAAACAGCTAATTAGTAGACTATTAAGCTAGTAGTGTTAGTTAAATGTTTGTTAATACTGTAAGGTGTGTCATGGTGTCTTGCCTTTTATTTTGTAATTTAGTCTTGTCTTCCTGCTTCCCGCCATGTGCTCCTTTGTATGTGTGTCATGTTTTCATTGGTTGATTTAGTCTAGTGTCTTGTTCTTCGTCGGTTATCCTTGTCATGTGTTTGGTTTCTCTTTGGTTGTTTCATGTCATATGATCCTTAGTGTTTGATACTGTATATATACCCTCATGTTTCCTTGTTCTTGATCTAGCTTTGTTTGTGTAACCTCTGTTGGTGAGTTTGTTTGTTTTTGCTTTGCCATGTCAAGCCATGAGTATATTTTGGGTTAACGTAATTGTTTTATGTTCAATCCACATACATTTGTAAAAACTATTAAGTTAACTTAATTCCTTCATGTTGTCACAAGCACAAATTGATTGTGTATACAGCGTCATTCATCTAATATTGCAAAAAAACACATAAAAAAACACAATATTTAGTATTTCTTTTGTAACATTAGATCACAAAGGCCACACGGGCATTCATCCATAGACTCTTCCTCATCAGAAAACTCTGAAATTGTCTAAACGTGAACTAAATATATACATCTAAACATCAGGTGTAAAGGCAACATGTCTTCCTCATCTGCTTATGATCTGACTGACCAAAACACATCTTAATCCCAAGCGTAAAAAGACAAAAACTCCCTCCCAAAAAATCCCAAGTCAACCGTATAATGACAAACCTGGCCATTAATCTGGTGAAGACGTGCGTGCATCCATCATGTATTAATTATTGGAGATGAACTAATCACCCGGTGCAGAAGCCAAGCAGAGAGGGATGAAAAACCCAGACAAGTGAAAAATTTGGCAACATATGCCTATTTACATGCAGAAGCTAAATGATAACAGCTATTAGCGCGGCAAAATGGATAAACAGCCATCTGTTGAACTGAATAATACAGATGAGGATGAAAATGGGGAGTATGAGGGCTTCAAAAGTGAAACCTTGTTATCGGATGAATCTAAGAGCTAGGTAAGAAAGAGAAAGAAAAAAAAAACATGTCCGGAAATACAGTTGAAGTCAAAATTATTAGCCTTCCTGTGAATTTCTTTCAAATATTTCCCAAATGATGTTTAACAGAGCAAGGAATTTTTCACAGTATTTCCTATAATATTTTTTCTTCCGGAGAAAGTCTGATTTGTTTTATTTCGGGTAAAATAAAAGCAGTTTTTAATTTTTTTAAAAACATTTTAGGTCAATATTATTAGCCCCCTTAAGCAACATTTTGTTTTCGATTGTCTACAGAACAAACCACTCTTATACAATGAGTTGCCTAGTTAACCTAATTAACCCATTTAACCCTTTAAATGTCACTTTAAGCTGAATACTAGTATCTTGAAAAATATCTAATAAAATATTATGTACTGTCATCATGGCAAAGATAAAAGAAATCAGTTATTAGAAAAGAGTTAATAAAACTTATGTTTAGAAATGTGTTGAAAAACAATCTTCTCTCCATTAACAGAAACTGGGGAAACATAAATACAGGAGGGATAATAATTCTGATTTCAACTGTATTATAAGGTGGTGCCATTGTTTAGCATCATGGATATACAAGAGAAGAAGGTTGTGCTTGATGTAAAAGTCTGCTGGATTCTCCGCTCTGCGCACATTAATCTAACACAAGGTGGTCAATGGCCATGGAGAGAAAAGCAATTTCGCATCCTTCGCTCGCTGACCTGAGGAGAGCCGAGAGGAGGGACGGTCGGACAGAGAAGAGGATGTGCACAAAAAAAGAAAAAAAAAACACACCCGGAGTCACAATCTAAAGTATAAAGAAACTTGCGGTTTAAATTAACATGAAATGGTGTTTGCATTCTGTCCCTTGATATATTTCTATATAAAACCCCCCCAATCTGATTCTTCAGTGGGGAATAATGTAGGACATGAATTTTTGTAGGACATTAATATGGATTAATGTTTATTATTATTATTATTATTATTATTATTATTATTATTATTATTATTATTAATAATTATTATTATATAAATTTATTGTTAAATATTATATTTGTTATTAAATAACAACAGTAACAACTAAAACAATAATATTAATTATTATTATGATTGCTATGATTTAATAACAAAGAAAATATGTAACAATAATTTCATATAATAATAATGATAATACAAATAATAATAATAATGATAATAATAATTATTATTATTATTATTTTATTATACATTAAATGATTAACTAATCAATAGCAAATATTTAAAAACAGATAAACACTTCATTTAATAATGACACAATACATGTTGCAGTAAATATAATAAATAAAAATGAATATTTAACTACTGTAATACTGTAATAATTTTTTGCCTTATCTTTTTAAGTTATTTTAACTTACATCAATTAAAATGGCTTAAACATAAAGTGAAAAGTTCTGTAACATAAAGAAATAGTTGAAATCTGATCAACCTAATTAAATAAGTTAAAGTAATACAAAGTTTTTACACAATATAATAATAATAATAATAATTATTATTATTATTATTATTATTATTATTGTTATTATTATTATTATTGGCAGCTGAACCATTTCATATAATAATAATGACAACAATATAGATTTAAATCTAACAAAATAAACATTTAATACCATTATATACTGTACACTATGTCTAATGGAGAATGTGAATGAAAACAATTTCTCTGCAGAGAAAATAATAATAAATAAATGACAAACGCAAGCAGAAACATTGCAGTTATCTAATGAGAGCTTTAAACCAAACAACCAACAAACTAACCTTGCAACCTAGAATCAAACTCAAGCGCTCCACAATACAACCCATGAATCAGCCTGTCATTGACCACTGCACAGTCGCTCTGAAATCACAGCTAGGTCCCGCTCATGTCATTACGGGGCCAGTGGACTCCATGACTGGACGCTTCCTATCTACTTTCAAAGGGATTGAGGAAGAGCTCGATTTAGAGATTAGTGCTCCTCTAGTGGCCTGCAGTATCTGTCTGAGAGCAGGGCAGGATTTGAGCAGCTGAGCGCTCGTATGATTGAGCCGCGGTGCTAAAAGGTCACGCTATCGACTGTGCCTAGTGTAATGGCCGCGGTTCGGTTCAAGCCCTGAATCTTTAATAACCTCTATCATTAGCTCTTTTAGGAAATCAGAGCCGTCTGAGCAGATCTGCTGCCTCTTACCATCACAACGCTGAGATCCTATATTGTAGAACATTGTAGGTTTGAATGGGTATTTGTGATTATTATGTTTAATTCAGATATAAAGGAGTAATTGTATCACTTCATTAGGTATTTTTATGCACATTTTGGAATATTGCATATAAAATACATAATGGAAATGCCAAGATCTTGAAAATGCACATAAATGATTAAAATGATCTGAAAAAAATGGCATAAACTGTAATGGAAAAGTACATTCCAGCATGTGCATCAAAAAACTTTATGTTTTTGCTTTAACAGATCATGTGATAATAAAAATGGGGTGTGATGGAACTGCATTAATGGACAAACTCGTGGACCGACCATATTGGAAACCTTCTGAAATGTTGTTTTGGTCTTTTTAAAATCCATCATCAAATATAGTATTCCTTCATTGAGAATCTTAAATTTACAAAGACTGGCCCCTTTATTAGGTACATCTGTTTGACTGCTTGATAACACAAATATCTGATCAGCCAGTCACATCACAGCAACTTAATGCATTTAGGAATTTAAAGGTGGTCAATTTGATCTGCAGTTAAAGGTGTTATTTAAAAAAAGCTATAAAAAACATCAGAATGGGAATTTCAGGCAATTTAAAGGGATCGTTCATGCAAAGATTTCAATGTACTCACTATTTACTCTTTACCCTCAACTGGTTCTAAGTTTCTTTATTCCTTTGAAAAAGATGAAAATTTGTAACCATTGATCTCCATAGTAGGAAAAACAAATACTATAGAAGTCAATGGTTACAGGTTTTCAACATTATTCAAAATATCTTCTTTTGTGTTCAACCAAACAAAGAAACTCAGGTTTGTGAAGATTGAGTAAATAATGGCAGATTGTTTTTGTTTTGGATGAACTATCCCTTTAATGCAAATCTGAAGCAAAACCATATAGGTTTAGGTGTAGGTCTTGTGCAGGTCACACAAGCGATTGACCAATGAAATCTGTTGGAATATGCTGTGTAATGGCCTAATGTTTGCATGAAATGAAAGTTCTGACATTCTTTTGTTCTCTGAAGGATGTATTTAGCACCTTTCCTGAATCAATGCCAAGGATAAGACATAAAAGCAGTTCTGAAGGCAAAAATGTCCAACTGACTGAAGCGAAAATTCATAGTCCCTGTATTATCCAAAGTTTACTTATCAAACATTCAAAAAAAAAAAAAGATAAGCTATCCTGCTGATTACTTGCATGGCTGGAGATGTGCATTAACTAAGCACCAAAAATCTAATTTCAACAAATGTTAATTAACTGCTCAGGGAACCGAAGTTAAACTAGGAAACTAGCATTTTTATGAAATCATACATAACAGTCTGTTGTAGCTCAAAATGCATAGAACTGTCAATGCCAAAAAGCTGGCAAATTGCTCATCCAATTAATGACAAAAAATAATGAACTACACCTTATAAATTTGTGGCCTCTAGGACAGATTAACACAGAAAAAAAGGTTTAGCAATTAAGATCAGGAGAGTTATGGGATAAGCTTAACCATGTAAGATAATAAAACCTACTTAGACTAAAGACTTTACAAGCACTTTATCAGCAGGCCAACCTAAAGATAATGCCAGAGAAAAAAAGAGCAAGCCGAATTCCAAAAGCTCGGATTTTGAGAATTAATCAATTATTTGATAAAAATCATCAATCAATTAATGCTGAATTAATTTGGAGTTTGCTTTAGTCTCCTCTTCTTAATTCATATCTCAATCCTTCTATCTAGCGGAAATTTGAATAGTCTTTTACAGCTAGTGTTTCTTTTATAATATAGACTCAGTGTTCACAATGTTCAAGATCTGACAGGTCGTTGCTATACTTGAACCGGATTAAAAGCGTGTATTTTTAAAAAATAAGTGTATTACATGTACACAAAAAACACAAACCCATACACACATTGTATACACACTATACTTTTTTTTCAAATTTTCTAGATTTTGAACAGAATTACTTCAGTAAAAAAATTATATTGCCTCCGATTCATTTACCAAACTAAAAAAAAGAACAATTAAAAGAAGTGAAATACATTGTGGGATACATTACTACTTGCAGTCTACATTTTGGACCCTCACATGTAGTACTGTGCGCTGTATATACAAACTCCATAGCATTTTCTTCCAAATTAATAATAATCTATTGTAGGGCTTTCATCTTAAACTGAAGCGAATCTTTCACATGTAGCAAAACAAGGACAAAAACTACCAAATGTGTATCCATCAAGTCGTTAGAGTGGCTGACTGTAGTATTGGTAACCTAGCAACAAACAACAGTAAACAAGGCAAGCACAATGTTCCCTATGTCAGAATGTATTTGGCAGATGCATTTCCATCTCCGGTTTTTCACATCAAGTGAGCCTAAAAACGTTTTTCAGAATTGAAGGATCTTTATTCTAAATTTTCAGTCTGACAGAACAATTCAAGCTTCATCTCTGGTTTAACTGTTGTCTGAAAAATGTTAAACATATTTCCTTCAGTTCATTTGCCAAACTAGAAAAGAAAAGTCGAACAGAGTGCATTGCATTATGAGATACAGCACTCCATGCATGGCCTGCATATACAAACCCCACAGTATTTTCTTCTAATAAATAAGCTGTCCACATCTCAAATCACTCTCAATCTCAGACATACAATAGTGAGTAAAAGTGTGCAAAGAGTTACAGTAATCAGTACATTGAGCATCTTGAACACACCTGTGCTGTTTAAATCCTTCATACAAGACCAGCACGAGATTAAATTAAGTATTTCATTATCTAAAGAATTTAACTTGAGTAAAAAAAAATTGTATTTCCTCCAATTCATTTGCCAAACTAGAGAAGAAAGGTCGAATGGAGTGCATTCCATTATGGGATACAGCACTCAATGCAGTGTGTGTGTATACTCACATTCTGCGACCTGCATATACAAACTCCACAGCCTTTTCTTCTAAAATAAGCTGTCCACATCCCAAATTATCCACAATCTATAGCCTTTTCCATCCAAACATGAAGCAAATTTTTTCAAAGTTCACAAAAACTATTTATTTATGTATATATTTTTATATTAGGTGTGTTTCCATCAAGTTATTAGAGCAGCTGACTGTAGGATTGGTAACCTAGCAACCAACAGTAAACAAAACAAGCATAATGTTCACTACGTCAGAGTGTATTCAGCAAATGCATTTTATTATTCGCGTTACCCTTTTTTTTTTTTGCACAAGCCCAAAGCCACCTCGAGTGAGTGCAAAAACATTATGTTAAAAAAGCAGCCAACAGTAAACAAGACAGCAAAAGCATTTCATTATTTGCATTACCCCTTTTTTTCTGTATTTCCTCCGGTTCATTTGCCAAACTAAAGAATAAAGGTTGAACGGAGTGCATTGCATTATGGGATACAGCACTTCATGCAGTGTGTGTGTATACTCTCATACTGCGACCTGCATATATAAACTCCACAGCATCTTCTTCTAAAATAAGCTGTCCACATCTCAAATCACTCCCAATCTCAGACAATGTGTGCACACCGTTACAGTAACCAGTACAGTGAGCATCTTGAACACACCTGTGCTCTTTAAATCCTCCATACAAGACCAGCAAGAGACCATTGTGATGATTTGTGTGGATTTTCCGACAGAAGCTGCCTGTTGTGCAGCCGTGTCTGCTTTGATTGAAGCCTGCTAGCACTCGAGATGAAGCTCAGCTAGACAGGACGGCAAGAGTTCTGAAGGTCACTTTTCTCACCGTCCGACCTCGCCGATCTGTCTGTTTATTGAAAGGCCCTGGACCGAGCCAACAGGAGCGGGGGGGAAACACGCTAGCATTCCAATGAGAACATCTCTCCAGTGCTTAAAATATGCAGCCGTGAACGCCGCGAATTAAACAAACCCGCAGGAGTTTATCTAACACTAATTTGTCCAGATTTTCTTCCGCACCGCCGGACAGGAGAGCGAAAAAATCTCACGTGCACTCACCTGTGAAAGCCCCAGGTATATGGACACCGTCTCTGAGATGTACAAAAACCTCCCCTCCTTGTTTAGTGCAAATACAAATCCATCCAGGGACTGAAAGAGAGAGAGAAAAGAGAAGAAACAAGTCAGGCGAGAGTCTCACAAAATAGCTTATTCCTCACAGCGCGGAGAGCGAGAAAGCCATCAAGCCCCCGAATTGCAAACAAAAACCGCATCCCGCGTGGGAAAACGTCTGACAGATCATTAAAGAGCAACAATTACAACGTCAATTAACAGCTCCGGATCACAGACGCCTCAACTCTGAGGGACGCTGCCAGCCGTACATAAATATTAGGCAGAATAAACGGCTCATTCATATCAATAAGGTTTTTCCGTTTTTGTTTTTTCTCATGAAGGCAACTTTCAATACGGGAGTATACTTTCAAGACGAATCATGGACTGACAGACACTAACAACATATTATACTATCTGTTCCAAAAATGACTACATTGTAAGCGAAAATAATCATGTTGTCCATTTTATTTTATTTAACCTTTCATTTAATATAAAAAATATACAGTTGAAGTCATAATTATTAGTCCTCCTGAATTATTACCCGCCCTGTATTTTTTTCCCCCCAATTTCTGTTTAACGGAAACAAGATTTTTTTTAAACACATTTCTGAACATAATAGTTTTCATAACTCATTCATTCATTCATTTTCTTTTCGGCTTAGTCCCTTTTTTAATCTCGGGTCGCCACAGCGGAATGAACCGCCAACTTATCCAGCATATGTTTTACGTAGCGGATGCCCTTCTAGCTGCAACCCATCACTGGGAAACATCCATACACACTCATTCACACTCATACACTACGGCCAATTTAGCTTACTCAATTCACCTATAGCGTCTTGTCTTTGTATATGTTTTTGTATATGTCTTTGGACTTGTGGGGGAAACTGGAGCACCCGGAGAAAACCCACGCAAACACTAGATCATATCATATTTTACTAGATATTTTCAAGACATTAGTATTCCACTTAAAGTGACATTTAAAGGGTTAACTAGGTTAATGGGGCAAGTTTGGGTAATTAGTCAAATCATTGTAAAAATGGTTTGTTCTATAGACAATTAAAAACAAATATTGCTTAAGGGGGCTAATAATATTGACCTTAAAATTGCTTTAAAAATGTATAACTGCTTTTATTCCAGTCAAAATAAAACAAATCAGACTTTCTCCAGAAGAAAAAATATTATAGCAAATACTGTGAAAAATTCCTTGCTCTGTTAAACATCATTTGGGAAATATTTGGGAAAAATTGACAAATAATTTTGACTTCAACTGTACATGCTGGATTTTCCTTAAACTCTGTTTGTAATCCAATGTAGTAAACAATCAGCGCATAATAGCCCCTATCCATATGAAAAAACACTGTAATTTATAGTAAATACTATAGTGTTTTTGAACAATACTATAGTAAAGTAATTGAATTAATAATTTTATGATAACAACTATAGTAACAAACAAATTAGCCAATACTGTAGTTTTCTACAACTTCTAGGGCAGGGGTGCCCACACTTTTTCTTATGAAGGGCAAAAAAACTAACTTGATTGAGGCTAGTGGGCCGAAGGTAAATATAGTTGCCATGGGTAATTTCCTAATTTATTTAATAATATTTAAAAAATAACTAGAAAACATTGCTTTATATTAACTAATGCAGTATAATTTTTTTACATTTTATAATGAACTTATTACAGTAAAAACAAAAACAATATCATTTATAACAGAATGGACTAGTTTTTACCTTGATTTGCTCGCCAATGTCTTCTGCATAATCCCCTATCTATCGAGTGACAGTATTTACATTTTAAAAAATCTGATTCATTTACAACATTTAATTGAAACATTTAATTCAGTTAGATTATTTGTAGATCAACAATAAACAAATGTTTATGTCAGATGAGATGGTGTGCCAAATGAAAGGTTACAATGGGCCAACATTGGCCCGCAGGCCCTGCTTTGGGCGTCACTGTTCTAGGGTATATTATACCACAATACACCATTTACTGTAGTAAAAACTAAAGTATACTACAGTATTTATTAGTTTTTCAGTTGACTCTACAGTATGCTGTAAGAAAAGTGTTGTAAATACTATATTCATTCCTTCATTTTCCTTTGGCTTAGTCTCTATTTCAGAGGTCACACACAGCTGAATAAACCGCCAACTTGTCTGGCATATGTTTTTTTTTTACACAGTGGATGCTCTTTCAGCTGCAACCCAGTACTGGGAAACACGCATAGACACTTATTCACACACACTTATACACTACGGCCAATTTAGTTGATTCAATTCACCTATAGCGCATGTCTTTGGACTGTGGGGGAGAACATGCAAACTCCACACAGAAAAGTCAACTGGCCCAGACGGGACTCAAACCAGCAACCGTCTTGCTGTGAGGCGACAGTGCTAACCACTGAGCCACTGTGCCGCCCATGAAGATAGTTAAAACTGTCAAAATTTTTATTTCATGCCCACTGTAAACGTTTTAAAGGCAAGGTGTGTGTGTGTGTGTGTGTGTGTGTGTGTGTGCGAATGCGAGAGTGTATGGGTGTTTCCCAGTACTGAGTTACGGCTGGAAGGGCATCTGCTGCGTTAAACATTTGCTGGAATAGTTGGCGGTTCATTCCGCTGTGGCGACTCCTGATAAATAAGGGACTAAGCCAAATAAATGAATGAACCATCTACATAAAACATATTCTTCAATAAGATCAAATGTAGGGCTATGCAGTGATTTTGATGATAATTGATTGATTGATTGATTAGTTTGCTATTGGTGGATCTCATATGAGTGACAGGTTGCCCCGCCCACAAGCCTATCCAGTGAACACCAATCAGAGATGTAGTTTGAGAGGGAGGGAAAGATCAAGGAGCGCACGAGTTCAAAGGAAATAAATAAAAATCAAATTACGTATATATGACCCGATAAATAATCTAGGATAAATACAGCAATATCCCATTAAATGATAAGAATACGAACTCTCAAGTATGATTTATGGTGACTTTATGAGGAAAAATAAGGAAAATGCCTAAAAAAAAGGAGTTAGTTTCTTACTGAGCCCTCTTGAAATAACCTTGTTACTTCAATGTGCAAAAGTAGCAGCGTGAAGAACGGGAACACTGTGCTGCACACTCATTGTAGCATAAAAGCGAAAGTGCTTGATTGTGAACAAAATCACCTCTGATTGGTCAATGACACACCGCAGCTGCAAAATCACTTTTTATTTTGCATGGTGTGAGCCGCTAGCACAGCTTGGCAAGCGCTTGTGTTTTCAGTGCCACCATCGTTTTGCCGTCTGCCTTCGCTCCCGCATTGAAAATGACAACCCAGGCTTCATTAGAGAAACAGGCCTGCATGTGACAACACTTCTGCAAAAGGATATTATGGTGCTTCTTGAAAGTTTCATGAGGCTTTATTAAACGCAATGTAAAGTGAGTGGCACTTTTGATCTGAAACAGATATTAACATACGAAAACTTGTATGTGCACTGAAAAAAATCTTCATTGGACTACATTTTTTTAAGGTAAGTGGTTGCAAACAATTTATATGGGCTGAGGAGAGCATGCAGGGAGAGCAATAAAACAACATGTCCAATAGATGAATAAACGTCACCATATTTCGAAAGATCAAGCACCCATTGGTTAAATTCTCCATCAGTCAAACTAGAAAGCAAGTTACTGGCTAAAAGTGGCTGACAGATTACATATGCAGGACGTCAAAACACTCGACTGCTTTGTTTAGATTTTAGTAACTATAACTTTGACTTTTTATTCAGTTTGCGGTCTCATTTTATTTCTAACACTGAAAGCTATAACTTGGACTTGCTTTTAACTACAAAGACGCCATTTTCGCGCGTAAGTAACATAGTAAACAATGTAAACAATGTAAACAACAGGTCTCCAGAAGAAACGGTGACATAAACAAATGAATTCAACTGGCCCAGCTGGTACTCATACCAGCGACCTTCTTGTTGTGAAGCGACAGTGATAATCATCGAGCCACCGTGCCGCCCAGTATAGCTAATATATACATGTAAAAAAAACAAAAACAATAAATTAATCACATTTCCATTATCCAAAACCCGACAAATACTCTAAAAAACAGCCACCAAAAAAAGTAAAACATGTTTATTTTGGTCATATTTACATAATCCAACAATTAAAAAAGAAAATTGTTCAGATGCCACACCAGAATGCATTGTGTGTAGTCTATGACCAGCCCCTGCGGATCAGAGAGAGGCTAAAAACACAGGCTAATTTACTGGCATTTTGGTGCAAGAAACCTTGACGAATATTCTAAGTGGACATCAGGGAAAAAATTAAATGCTAAATGTGTAGAATACGCTCCCTTGAAGCTGTTTTTGTTGCTGTAAGTAATGTAAATAAGCATCTGTGTTAGCGTAGCATTTATGTTAACGCATATACAACGGCGTATTAGCATTTCAAATGTAAAGTGCCATATAATGGGCCGGTATTAGCATTAGAGCAGGTCTAACACATCACCCCCAGCAGATGCGTGTTCGGGGAGGCAGTGATGTGCTCGCGGGACGTGCTGTTGTCAGCTGCATATCAGCGTGCTGTAAATAGCCCGAGGCTGCGCTGTTTTATCGGCGAGTAGAGACCGAGAGCTCTCTCGCCAGCTGCCGACGCTGCTTTAAACTCGGAAATAAACGAGCGAGCGACGCTTTCCACCGTGTCTGTGTAAGCCTGATTTTCATAAAAAGGTGATCAGATCAGCTGTGACATTGTGCACAATACCTTGTTTTTTTTATTCCTCTCTCTGTTCAATCCTTTCTGACATTTCGCATCACCCTACAGATTATCTGAGCCAGTGGGGGACAATATGTAATTAACCCATGTGACCTCAGCGCCTTAATTGTTGACTGCTGGAGACCCGACAGCAGCACCTCCAGCAGTGATATTTCAAGATTTCTTCAGTCTGGAATTGCTAATTATACACACATCATGCAAAAAAAACATCCCTTTTGCTGTATGATTTAGGCTTTATTTTGCAGAATATTCATGGATTTGATGGCGGTGCTTGAAAAAATGCTGTATTATGGATGAAATATGGGTTTGATTCTTCATCGTCTGTATTTGATACATGAATAATGGTGCAAATATCTAAAATTAGCTTTTTTGGCGGGGGAATTAAATCCACAAATATTTCCCCTTAATGAAAAAAATGATCGATAGAATGATTGTAAACAAACGCTGTTTATTAAACGTAAAAATAGTTTTTAAATTTTCCGTCAGTTTTATTACACTACGTAAACTACAGACGACTCAAGCTTTAAATGGAAAACAGCGGGAAATTTTTTTAACTAAATATTAACGGTCAAATCAGATTCAATTTATTAAGCTAAGGTAAAAGTGGCTAAGGTAAGAAATCGGCTGAATTCATTTAAAACAAAACAACTAAAAAAAAACTCTAGGAGATTTGTAAAATGAA
>CAIGQW010056782.1:6127493-6137872 GCA_903798125.1 Danio choprae
TTCACCATCAGAACAGCAGAAACCGTTGCTAATTAACAAACGTCATTTTAGAGCTAGTATTTGAATGATTATCTAGCGTATAAAGTGTCTAAAGTGATGACAAAACAGGTGATTTTGCTCACATTTTAAGATTATGAGGCTGAACGACATGAAATGCCATCAGTCTACAGAGATTTCCCAGTATTTCTCTGTTGCAATCAGGAGATCACAATAATTAACCCAGAAAAAGCCAAAGCAAAGCACACCCTACCAGATTACTATGGTATAAATATAGCACTACAAAATACAAGAGAGATCAACTTACAATGTCACTTACCTGTTTTAGAATGGTTTGATCAGCAGTATTTTAAAATCCGACAAAAATATATATATGTTTTTCTCCTCAGGCTGATGGCTGCCCACATGATGAATCCCCGAAATTTGAAATATTGTAAAATAGGCACTATCCTTATATATAAACTGCATAGTTGCATTCTAAACAACAACATTCTCCACTAAAAAAAGCCTCAAAAGTACATTATGTTGTCCAACAGCTGTGCTATTTGTCAAACTGTAGTGAGGTTATTCTTCTGCTTGGCACTCTATGTAGGTGGAGTAATACACAAGGGTGAAGAGGCTGTACGAGTGCTGTTATTGCAGAATATTGCACGGCTATCAGCCAATCAGATTTAAGAACCAGACAAAACTGTTGTATAAATATATATATATATTACATACCAAAATTATTCATATTCATAATATATAGCTTGACTGTATAATGACTAATAAATTCATAATAAATGAAAATGAAAAACACTAATAAAAGCAACATTGTAAATACAATTGTAATTAAATACTTACAACTATGTTAATTAAATACTAACAACTAATGAATGAATGAATGAATGAATAAATGAATGATCACTTTTTTTGTGCTTGAATTAATTTCTTGTAGTCATCTGTGTCAGACTTGGTGTTACTGTGATTTGATTGGCTTGTGAAAAATATATCATTTCTCACAAACCAATCAAATCACAATAACCCAAAAACCGACCCTATATTATTTGCCACTGATTATTTGCTTTCATTAATCATGACAGAATATTTTTTTACTTAAATTTGAATACAAAAAATGAGAAGAAAATAAGGAATGGATCAGATCATGAGAAGTTTCAATACAGGAGCAATTTTAATAAACCATTATGAAGGGTTAAAACACCATGAATGCATCAGGGTCATCAAATAAACAGCAGAACGCATTTTACTGATTAACATCCATAATATATGCATATATCTGATGTATACAAAGCAACCCCGGCTCTATCAAATGTGGAATATGTCAATGTCTAAAACTTTGCTTTTAGACATTAAAAAAAAACACATTTAATTTTTTTACATGCAGGTAAGTATCCGTGCAGCAGCGGGAGTTACTTTATCTCACAAAACAACAGGCAAACCGAGCGTTCCTCCAGGTAATAGACTCACCGCCAACGCCACGGCCAGA
Organism: Danio choprae; assembly: GCA_903798125.1. NCBI lineage: Eukaryota > Metazoa > Chordata > Actinopteri > Cypriniformes > Danionidae > Danio > Danio choprae. Next base: position 6,128,977 of record CAIGQW010056782.1, read on the forward strand.
ACCGCCCCGCTCTGACGACTCCATGCCTTTTTAATCTTATCTTGTTAATATTTTAGAAAAAGCTTACAGGCATATGAATCAATTAATTATCGCTGGTATGCGGCTCATGAATAGTGCACATGGTCTGTGCCAAATACACGTGTCAATCACAGCTCCGCAACAGCTGGGTAATTACCGCCGTCCACATCTAAAGACGGCTGCAACGCCACACTCAAAACAGTGTTGTTGCTCCAGGCTCCCAAATTACAGATTACATGGACCTGGATGAACTTAATTTGACTTTGATCTTAATTTTTTCCCCAACCAAAGTAAAAAATAAAACATTAAATTAAAAGTTCTCCGGGCCTCCTCTGTGTCGGTAGGGGAGAAATTAATTTGTGTGCGTGTTTGTGTGTGTGTGTGTGTGTGTGTTTTTTTTTAAGATGGCAAAGCAGGTGGGAGAATCAATCTAGCGGAGCATATAGTCAATAAACAGACGATCGGGGCAATATATGCTCATCGTATGTTCTTTTAAAAGAAAATAGTGTTTATTTTTGAAAATGCTAAGTGGCTATAATATGCTAATACTCCAAAAGACATTACTTTTCTTCAAATGCATCAGAAATGTAATGTTTTGTTACGTATATACTATACACATAATGCTTTGAACAAAATTTGTAAGAAAGTGGGTAACTTGACATGCATGCTATAAGCTAAATGCTAAGTGTGCTATTCAATGTTAAAAGCTACTCGACATGTAATGACTCCACTTGAGTTTACAAAGACGCTGTTAGTATTTATTAGAAAATTATAATGTATAAAAAATTATATGTATACTCAATGTTTAGACTACATTTGTAAGAAAGTGTTTAATTTGTATGCTATAAGCTAAATGCTAAGTGTGCGATTCAATGTTAAAAGCTACTTGACATGTATTTATGCCACTTAAGACTACAAAAATGTTTTCATTCAATGCATCAGAAAATTCATATTTTGTTACGTATGTACTATACACTCAATGTTTAGACTACATTTGTAAGAAAGTGTGTAACATGACATGTATGCTATAAGCTAAATCCTAAGTGTGCTATTCAATGTTAAAAGCTACTCGACATGTAATGACTCCACATGAGTTTACAGAGACGTTTTCATTCAAATGTAAAAGAAATTGCTTTATGTACAGTGTTATACACTCAATGTTTTGAACTAGATGTGTAAAAAATTGTTACTTACTTGACGTGTATACTAAGCTAAATGCTAAGTGTGCTATACAATGTTAAAAGCTACTCAACATGTAATGACTCCACGTTACAAAAATGTCATTCAAATGTAGAAGAAATGTATTATACACTCAATGTTTTGAACTAAATGTGTAAGAAACTGGTAACTTGACATGTATTCGAAGCTAAATTCTAAGTATGTTATACACAAAGGACATTTAATGACTTGAGACTTAAAGTCATTTAAGACTTACAACTTTTTTCAATCAAATGTAAGACATTGTGGTTTTATATACTATACACTCAGTGTTTTGAATTAAACTTCATAGAAATTGTAACCTGACATACAGTATGCTTAGCTATACAACCGTAAAGGCTACCTGACATGTAATGACACCCCTTACATTACCATAACATATTTTTTTCATTAAAATATGTAAGAAATGTGTGTTTTATGTACTACACACTCAATGTTTTGAACTAAATATTTAAGAAACTTTGTAACTTAGCTAAACGCTAACTGTGCTACATTATACAAAATTTACTCACCTAATATAAAAAGACTTCACTTAAAAAGACAAAAGGCTATATTTCAACCAAATGCTAAAGGCTTTAATATAGTATTGTGGTATTTAAGTATATTAAAGACATCTTAAACACATCTGTACTAGTAAACAAGCTAATCTGACCAACTAACAAGTAGCTAAAATGATCAAAACAGACAAGCCTGACCAACTGAAGCCTAAAAATCAACCTTACTGCTTTGTTTTAGCATAGAAATGCCACACAGTTCATCTTAAACGCAGTACAATGAATTCCCAGGTATATTGTACCTTGACAAGTCCAAAGGCCACAAAATCGGTTCAGGTACAATCACATATCGAGCACACAAAAGCAGCTCCTGTCAAGCTAAACATGCACCGGGTTGCTTTGTGTTTACAGCCCCCGCTAAGTTCACAAAGCAAGAATAAAACAGGCTAGAGATGAAATCCTTGTTGCAAGTTTTTTGTGGTGTTTGTTTGTCCACAGAAATCTGGCTCAGGAGGGAGTTTTGAGCACAGCGGGTCCTGAGACTCTGCTCGTCCTGATAAGTGTTTCTGTCTCAGATGAGGCGCGTTTCTACCTAACCACACGCTCTCTGTTCCAACTCCCAAATATGCACGGTGGAACCAATTGATTTCTGCTTCACAGAAATCTGAAGGCAAACGGCAAAAAAATAAAAAAAGTCAAATTTGTGTTGCAGCACTACTGTGAATTCTGACCAAATGTGCAGAGCGTAACAAAAAGAGAGGCCTATTTCAAACAAGCACTTCTATTTTAATGAATGCATCGCTTTATGCAATGCTGTGCTTTGATATGCAGAATTTAAGGAATAAGTGAAAAAAAAAACAGCTTATAAATCTTATAACAAGTAGTGTACATTTTAAATAATCTGAAATCTCACACTGGGCCTCCTGTCTTCAAAACTTAAAGGGATAGTTCACCCCCAAAATCGTTTACTCACCTTGTACTTGTTGCAAACCTTTTTGAGTTTCTTTCTTCTGTTGAACACAAAAGAAGATATTTTGAAAAATGCTGGAAACCTGTAACCATTGACTTCCACAGTATTTGTTTTTCCTACTATGGAAGTCAATGGTCACAGTTTTTCTTTAAAATATCTTCTTTTGGGTTCAACAGAAGAAGGAAGGTTTGAAATCACTTGAGGGAGAATAAATAGTGAGTAAATAAATTTTTTTTGGTGAACTATGCCTTTAAAAGATGCCATCATCCCTAATGACGCCTGTTTGACGTGTCATTGGACCGTGATATTGAGTCGTGTGCGGAGGTCAGGGGTGGCATCAAAACCTTTTCCCGTTTTCTGTGCAACATCTGCATTAGTTGCTAACCTGCGCTTCAAAAAGCTGTCACCGGGATCCCAAGGAGATAGCGGAGAGCCAGGTAGACAGAGTGCAGACAAGGTCAAGGTTCCTGCTGTTCAAATACACTGAGAGAAAGCAAGCAACGCTCCGTCCACCTCCTGCAACTCCTCCACCGCCCTTCTCTCTTCGGGAAATCTATAACATTCATTATTTACACATGCGCAGAGACAAAGAAACAGGTAGATGAAAAAAAAATGAAAAAGAAAGCAGTTAAATTATTGAATGCTAGGCACCTTTAAAAAATGGAGTATCTGGGTGGAAAAAAAATAGAAAAGTAGGTCAGAAAAAGAAGAAGAAAAAAAACATCAAAAAGGAAAAGTCGCAACAAAGTAATATATACTGCAAGTTCGCTCATGCAATGTTCAAAACGTATCACTCCGAACAAGAGCACATCATTTCAACACCACCTGCCCTCAAACTCCTCACTTAAAAATAGAGTTAATACAAGAAAAACAACACACTGGAGCACATACGCCTACCGCCCTACAACACATCATCGCCAATTCTAATCCATTTCACGTGACTCTTGTCGTTACATTTTCAAGCCTCCATCATTCTGTATATTTATTAATATATTATAAAATGGCTACACAATGCCATGTAGTAAACAAGAATACAATTAAATATATGGCCATTTCTTCTCATGCTGTATATTTTCTAATAGCACTGCAGTTTCCTTGAGTGCATAGTTTTTAGAGCTAATTTCTAGTACTGTAAAGCACAAAGTCACCCTAGAGGGAGTTATTCTCCATATCAGTAAGCACTGTTTCTGAACTCCCTCAAAAACCTGGATTAAATAGTTAGAACATCCAAAATTAATATATTCAAAAATATATCCAACATTATAATTACCACCTAAGAGGGTGGAGCCTGGTTGTGTTGTGCTAGTTGTGTGTTATCTTCATGTTAGATATTCACATTTAAATGGTTTTAAAGACTTTAAGTTATCATTTACATTTTATTTTAATTTCACATTAAAAAAAAAAAGTGTTAATTAATAGTTTCTATATGTTGTGATTTACAGGGCTTATTTACGGTTATGAATTGCATTATGGGATCTTGATCTCTGCTCTAATAATAGAAAATGACTTTTATTGACATTTTATTGTATATATATATATATATATACAAATAAACCTATAAAATAACAGAAAACACACTGGCAGTTCACTACTAGGCTTTTGTACTGTTATTTATAACACCCACTTAAACAATATCACTTCAAACTATTAAAAATGTCAGTAAAACACATTTTTTCTAACATCAAAAGTTGTTGGAGGAGTTCCATCATGCAATTCAAAAGCATAAATAAATCCTGGATCACAAAATACAGAAAACTGTTCATTTACAAATATTTTTAACAACTGGGTTAACAACTGACAAGTTTATTCAATTATTTTTTTGTACTAATTTTCTGTAATATAAAGGCCTTTCTTAATATAAATAAGATAAAACATGCTCAAAAATCCCCCAATTATTCAAAAATCAACTGTTAATTTCATGTCATTCTTTTAATTAATTTGATATATTGACAAGCTTTTGTTTTAAATAAAAAAAAACACACATAGCAAAATATTAAGACCCACTGCTTTAATACGTTCCATCCTGTCTGATAAAATCCTAAAAAAAAATCAATAAAAAATAACATCGACTTTACTAATTGTATCATAGCTTTAACTTTAGATGTTCCTCTTTCCATCTTGATCATTTTAGTGTGTTATTTGTTTTAAACTGGCCCTATTATGCAAAAATCACTTTTATAAAAGGTTTAAACACAGTTGTGTGGCAACGATGTGTGAATATATCCAGCCTCTAATGGTAAAAATGTATTAATTCCATTTTTATAATCACACTTGACAAAAACAATCTGCAGAAACACTTTGACCTTCCTGAGAGAGAAGCAGCCGTCTGCCAATGGAGTTTGCATGTGCAAGTGTTTGAATATAATTCCAAAGGTTTATATATACTTTTAAAGACATGCTTTCTTATATTACAACACATGCATTGTCATTTTTAAAAGGTACTTCGACAGATCCTTCCCCGACTTACACCCTATCATCTCTCTCATGATCTGTACCTATAAATAAATTAAAAATTAAAAAATAAAAAAAAACATTCTCCAAACTTCACTGTAGGAGTGACCTGAACTCCATCGCGCCTGGCTAATGTAATAAACACAGCCATCACAAATCAATACAAACGTACTTAACAACCTGTCTTAAAGTTGCTGACATTTCCAGCTAATGTGATCCATATTCAGGCCCATTAGCACGTTAGGCCGTCGCAATAGAGCGCTGTTAGCACCACGCTGTTATTGTGCCGCGTCCATTTGGCTAATGCTAACGCCACCTCCTCAGACAGGGGTTAAGTGACTGAGTCGGCTACACAGCTGCGAGGGTTATAAAGCTGCCTGTAAAACCCTCAACCGGCCCTCGATGTGGTTAACAGCACAGCGGCGGCACAACGAGGACTAAACAGCAGGATCTGTCCAGATGAAGAGTGAGTCGGATTCTGTGCATTTACAGAACACACGAACACCGGCGAGAAAAATCACACTTTATTTGCATATTACTGCAAATGGGGCAACACGGTGTCTCAGTGGTTAGCACTGTCTCACAGCAAGAAGGTCGCTGGTTCGAGCCCCAGCTGGGTCAGTTGGCATTTCTGTGTGGAGTTTGTCCAAAGACATGCGCTATAGGTGAATTGAATAAACTAAATTGGCCGTAGTGTATGTGTGTGAATGAGAGTGTATGGATGTTTCCCAGTTCTGGGTTGCAGCTGAAAGGGCATTCGCTGTGTAAAACATATGCAGGATAAGTTAGCGGTTCATTCCGCCGTGGTGACCCCGATGAATAAAGGGACTAAGCTGAAGGAAAATTAATCAATGAATTACTGCAAAAGTCATTAACTAATGGAATGTGCATTTAACTTTGTATGGCAGGTATTCATTCATTCATTTTCTTTCCGGCTTAGTCCCTTTATTAATCTGCGGTCGCCACAGCGGAATGAACCGCCAACTTATCCAGCATATGTTTTACGCAGCGGATGCCCTTCCAGCTGCAACCCATCACTGGAAAAGTGGCAGGTATAAGTGAAATCAAAATTAAGGTGGGAAATAAATGAAGGTGGTGCTTCCTTTTAGCCATTTTAGATCAAGATTTTGAGAGCACTCATTAGTATTATTGAACTGAATAGCCTACTCTGCGGACCCGGTACCGGGTCGGTGACGTCAGTAACTTCTACATTCTTTAAATTTTAAAGGTCCCGGGTTGCGCAAGTCCCCCATATGTGGTTCCGTTTCAAAGCGTAGAAGCTATATTTTATGCACATATGCATTACTTCGGTTTTTATTTGACTGTATAAAAGTTATTTACACTTAATTACACAATATACTGGATACCCGAGCTGACATTGATTCATTTTCATATGGTTCATATATGACACACGTGTACAAGTCATAGCTCAAATAAAAGCTCTTGCCGGTAACCATACGGTTCTATCGTTCTTTTTACTGAATTATATCCACATATCAAACAGTTGTCGAATGAATCGCCGTGTTTTTATGACGCAGAAGTGAAAGCAATAAACTTATGATCAATAAGCAGCCCCAGATCGCACAGAAAGCCACAAATGCTACGTCATCTCTTACCTTATGCTGTGCGGCCACTCAGGGCTGAGATACAGCCGTGTGAATGAAAGGCATTCCAAAACGCGTAAAAAAGTGCGCACTGGATAGGGGGAAGGACAGTTTGGACAGACGGAAAGACAAGTAAACTTATCCAAAACACAGAATGCCTTCCAGAAAGGAAAACAGCCTCAAAAGAAGTTTTTTCTTGGAGCTGAGGCAGTTTTGGAGAAGCTGGACCGGCAAAGTGGCACGACTTGGACAGTGACATGAGTTTTGATTCTGTGGACAGCCCTCCTCAGAGGAAAATGTATCGATGTTGACGAGTAAGTAAATGTTTATATACCTATGTAATCCTGTTTTTTGAATAACTGTAATGGTGCATGCATGTCTTTTGCTATCCAGTGCGCATTGGCACAGGTTACTTTGTTATTAGTAGAATAACAGGATGCGATCTCTCGGCTAGAATCCAAATACGTTGTTGTTGTTCTTTGTTTTTGCTTATAATTATACTCATAACTTTTTATCTGTTAGATAATTTGCCATTGTAATCGCGCTTAGCGGGCGCATTTACCTTATGTTCTCCAGCGCACTGGCTAATTTACTTGTTTGTGTTTTGCACACTGAAATAACGGGACACGAGTATTTAGATGCTTAGATGCTATATAAACTTTAGCATAATCTTTGTTTGTTTGTGATGCAGAGTGAGTTCTGGAGACGCAGTACACCCAGCCCCCACCAACACCGCACATAAACCACTTCTGGTCTGAGAAGAGGGAGAGAGGAGGGGCAGAGTCAGAACAGGTTTGTGCACAGATTTGCACAGTTTATGTTTGTTCTTAGAAAATAAATGGCAAAAAAAAGTACATTTACGTGTCATTGGCTTCTTTGATATAACGTTATGATACCTACCTAAAATGGAAAGGAGATCAAATGAGAAAGTAATGGAAACTCATGTCCCTATAGTTCTTATCATGTAAAACTATACAGCAAATATGTCATATTTGACATGAATGATCAAAAAGTTATTTTCCCAGTATTCAGTTGAATTACAATAACTCTTGCATACTACACGATAGAGACAAAATTCTTTTTCCTAATATTTGCTTCTATCTGGTGGTTTCAAGCAGAACTGTCTGGAGTGGTCTAATCCTCTCACTGGATTATCTACACACTTAAAAATAAAAAAAAATAAAAAACGCCTAATGTTGAAGTGGTTCATCATAAAACAGAAAACATAACCAATATTATTTATTACTTTCAGCAGTTTCTTATGTATATTCAAGGGGTTTTCTGTCCAATAACACTGTAATTTTTAATTTATACCACTGCATTTGGATATGGAAGGCTTTCAAAATTTGGTAGGCGTAAATTACATTAAAAAAATGGTATAACACCTCTCATCAGTTGGAATAGAATAACTTTTGCATAGATTATGATAGAGACATTTTTCTTTTTTCCTATGATTACTGACATGTGCTGGAACCACCAAAATTAATTACAGGAACCTAGATCACACAGAACCTAAAAGGTACACTTTCAAATTTGAGTTTATAAAAACAAAATACAAAAACACCTATTTTTTTTTAGGTGTTTATTATAACACAGACAACATATATAATTTCAATCACTTTCAACAGTGTTTTATGATAATTCAAAGGGTTTGCTTTAAAAGGATACCAAATTTTTGCATTTACACTTCTGCTTGTGGATATGGAAAATCCAGGCGGAAACCTCAAAACAGCACTTGACCGAAAGAAGTTAATAAATAAAGTAAGTTTTCTTTATTGTCTATTTTTATTGTTAACGGTCAGGTTTTGGATTGAGCAGAGCAAAAAATAAATAAAGTCACTGTTAGAATCTAATAATTTTCATGCTGTTATGTATTTGTCTCGTCTTAGTCTTAGAAAAAAGGTTGTCAACTAATTTTTTTCGCCATTATTTTCATATACTTCATTTGACACTGTTAACGCCATTTAATACAAGCAGAATCTGAAAACCAAAACTATATAAAGTTACAAATGTATTTTACTTTACTACATACAATAAAGCTAATATTAAGCTATTATATTACATAACATTAACAATAAAGCTCATTTAAGAAAAAAAGAAAGAAAGAAAGAAAGAAAGAAAGAAAGAAAGAAAGAAAGAAA
>CAIGQW010056782.1:6173990-6184346 GCA_903798125.1 Danio choprae
AATAATAATAATAATAATAATAATAATAATAATAATAATAATAATAAATATTGTATTGCAAATAAATGTCAACTCACTCCAAATGTAACAACAGCAACAATTAACTGCTAATAAATAAATAAATAAATAAATAAATAAACAAATATGTCAACTCACTACAAACATGTTTAAACTTCATGATTATTTTACATTTTATAAAAAAAAACAAATAAAATAAAATGTCAACTCACTACAAACTTATTTTTTGTAACTGTTTTATTATTTTATGAAAAAAAGTAAAATATGAAAAAATATTATATTATATGGGGCGTCACGGTGGCACAGCGGGTAGCACAGTCGCCTCACAGCAAAAAGGTTGCTGGTTCGAGCCTCGGCCGGGTCAGTTGGCGTTTCTGTATGGAGTTTGCATGTTCTCCCCGTGTTGGTGTGGGTGTTCGGTTTCCCCCACAAGTCCAAAGACATGCGGTATAGGTGAATTGGGTAAGCTAAATTGTCCGTAGTCTATGCGTGTGAATGAGTGTGTATAGGTGTTTCCCAGAGATGGGTTGCAGCTGGAAGGACATCCGCTGCGTAAAACATATGCTGGATAAGTTGGCGGTTCATTCCGCTGTGGCGACCCCAGATTAATGAAGGGACTAAGCTGAAAAGAAAATGAATGAATGAATGAATGAATTATATTATATTATATTATATTATATTATATTATATTATATTATATTATATTATATTATATTATATTATATTATATTTTTTAAATTAATAAATAATAAATGTCAAATCACCTAAAAATATGATATTAAATAAATAAATAAGAAAAATTATGAAATATAATATGAAAAAAAACATTATTATATTATATTTATTATTTTATATTATATTATATTATATTATATTATATTATATTATATTACATTATTTTATATAATATTATATTATATTACTCATTTACAATAAATGCTTAAATAATCATTTTAATATTTTACCAAAGCGTCAAACTTTTGCCTTTCTCCCGAAATTTGACATACAGTAATAATAAGAGAAAAAAAACACTCAGATCATTTGTTCTTTGAAAGTTTGATTCGACTGATATAAAAAAAACTGAGACAAGCAACATTTCTTTTTTTCCAGCAGAAAAGCATTAGAAAGCAACACTCGAGCAAGAAAGGAGACGTCAGTCATGATCAACGCTTCTCAAAAGCAAACAGAACCTGCAGTAAAAGCCAGATCTCTGCACAAAGTGAAGAATCCGCTCGCCTACAGAGCCGCGTGTCAGCTCCCATTACATTACCTCAAATTTTAACACACTCATCAAGATTTATATAATTTGTTACAAGTAAGTCAAATCCATACAAAAGGAAAAGCGCAAGTTATGGTTAGAGGCAGGGTAGTAAATTGTTCCATTTTTGCAGGTAATCTAAATGCAAACTAGAAGCAACTTATCATGAGAATGGATTTGCCACCATCTGGTCAAATAACAGGGGATTTGTCTAGTGGCAAGCGAAGAATAGAATGATGGGAGAAAGATTAGCAAGCAAGTCCTACAGTTGGCTAAAATGTATTTTGTGCAAACAAGAACAGATGACGCCTTAACAATTACACCTGTCAAAAACTCCAGAAAGCAATCCATCTCTCAGCGGCTCCGGCTCAAAAGCGGCCTACTTCATAGCAAAATGATGCTTTTTTTTTTTTTTTTTAAACAATTGTCGGCAAACATTTTGATACATGACAAGCTGGGAAGTCGCATTTTACTTTAATGCGCAAACCTGGGCTCTGGCAGTCTGTGATAATGCATGTGTGTGTGTGTGTGTGTGTGTATGCTGAGTCTGCTAACAAAGCCTGCCGTTTACTCGCCTGGATGTATTTTGGGGATCAAAGCCAGAGAGCTTTCACCGTGGCCTGTGTTAGCGCTGGCCTTTTGGCCCGTGAAAGGCTCCTTTATGTGAGATTTGAGCCGCAATCAAAGAGCCACTGTTAACTGTTTATCTTGTCCATCGCTGCTGGGAAAGAGATCTGCTCTTCGCCATGTAAAAACTCACAACAACTGAGTCGAGTGACTTGTGAATTGCTGAACGCTCTTCGTGCGGTGGTCACAGAGGGTTTCAATCATACACTTGCGCAACGTAGGGTCAAATATGAACAAACCTTGGGTTGGGTTCCTCTTTTTTCAGATTTAAATGACACTTTTAAATCTAGGAGTTGAGTTTGGATTGAACAACCCAGCTTTTTTGTTGGTTACCTATTAAAAATAAAAAAAGAAACACTTTTTAAATTATGTGAATTTAATTATTAATTTATTTATTTATTTATTTTCTAATATTTCCCAAGTGATGTTTAACAGAGCAAGTATTTCCTAATATACTGTACATATATTTTTTTCTTCTGGAGAAAGCCTTATTTCTTTTATTTTGGCTGGAATAAATTAAGTTTTTAGATTTTTAAAAAATTATTTTGAAGGCTAATATTAATAGACCCCTTAAGAAGGGTTTTTTCAATTAGCTACAGAACTAACAACTTGCCTAATTCGCATAACTTGCCTAGTTAAAGGTGTCCTATGAATAGTTGGCATAGTCGGATGATAAGAGATAAAGAGGTATATGGAAATGTCTAAGACACCATTGTTTCTTCATTCTCTAGTAAATTCCATGAGTGTAAAACCTCAGTGGAAAGCAGGTCAATCAGAACACAAAGCAGACTGTTGCATGACTCACAGCATTTTTCTCACAAGTAGTTTTTTTAATTAGCTACAGAACAAACAACTTGCCTAATTCGCATAACTTGCCTAGTTAAAGGTGTCCTATGAAGAAAATCTGGGCATACCTAGGCAAAGTCGGATGATAAGAGATAAAGAGGTATATGGAAATGTCGCAGACACCATTGTTCCTTCATTCTCTAGTAAATTCCATGAGTGTAAAACCTCAGTGGAAAGCAGTTCAATCAGAACACAAAGCAGACTGTTGCGTGACTCACAGCGCATGCCCTCAAGATTTACATGTACTTTAGGTCATGTTTAATGTCATCTGGACCTGATGAGCAGCCGTGTCATCAGAAGATTAGCAGCCATAACACAGACTGATACGGGGATCATTATTATATGTTTGATATTATTAATATGTTTGATAAACCACAACATTTACTGTTCTGAAAAAACAATGATCACCCCCCCCCCCCAGTTATCTTTAAGTTTATCAAAGTTTATAGTTTAAACTTACTATGTGTGTGGGATTCTTATTTTGAAAACGGGAGATGCAGATTTCTATATGTTTCTATGCAATGACGCAATGAGCCATCTGTTCACATGCTCATCAAGATGCAATATACTGGATATACAGATTATAAGTTTATTCAGCTCCACCCTGAAGAGGCATAAGGTACAGTATGTATAACCCTTGTGCATTTTGCAAATTTATTTGTTCAGATTTTATAGTAAAAAAAACAAAAACACAAATTTTACCCACTTTCCAACAGGCAAAACCACTAACAATCAAGAATACATATTAATATGGTGTCATGGCTTTGCAATCAAAAAATGTCATTAATAGAAGTCAATGGGGCAAAAACAGCCACTAACGTAACACAAGGGTAGTTAAACTGCCCAGAGTGTATTGTCGAGTTTCTTTATTTTCAAGGCATTTTCACAAAATATGTGTCAAAATAATATTTGTCACCAAAAATCACTCCATTTGCTGAAACACAATGAAATCTGTGGCCAAATTAAGACTCAAAATCACCCCATTGTGAGATTTGTTGGTATGTTTCAACAAACACAACGTTGCTGAGTGGAAGTGTTTACTTATTATGTTTACTTATAAGTGTTTACTTAAGTGTTTACTTATTACACCTGCAACTTCCATGACGGACGTCCAGATTCTCCAGCCCCAGCGCCTAGACTGCAGCTCCACACAGGAAGTTTGGCCAAAAGAAAAATGATCGTGCCTAACATAGCCTGGTTTCTCTCGAGGTTTTTTTTTTCCTTCACTTCGTCAATTGGTGAAGTTTTTTCCTCGCCACTGTTGCCACTGGCTTGCTCGGATCGGGACTTGTGGAGCTGCGCTTCGGTGGATTTGCTCTTCAGTGTTTGAACTTTCAAGCGGTGAAACTTAAACCACACTGAACTGAACTAATCTGAACTAAACTCTGAAATCTGGACTTTACTAGAACATGTTAAGCTGCTTTGACACAATCTACATTGTAAAAAGCGCTATATAAATAAACTTGAATTGAATTGAATTGAAAAATGCAGGTTTACGAATCTGTTTGCAAAAAACAATGCTATTAGAAATTAGTCATTAAAACTGTGTTTAAAAAAGTGCTTGACAAATCCTCCATCTGTTGGGAAATATTTGAAAAAGATTAAAAAATGAACAGGAGGGCTAATAAGATGCGTAAATACCTTAATTTTATCAATACATATTTTAATGTGCATTTCCAATTCAAAAGGTTTAAAATTAGTACTCACGCTGATTACATATGGGTAATTCGAATTTGTAACTATAATATGAAGATAGTATTGAATGAATAAATAATGAATTTTACATCTATACACACTGGCGACATGGTGGCTCACAGCGAGAAGGTCGCTGGTTCGAGCCCCGGCTGGGTCAGTTGGTGTTTCTGTGTGGAGTTTGTATGTTCTGCCCATGTTGGTGTGGGTTTCCCCCGGGTGCTCCGGTTGTGAATGATAAATACACATATAATATATTATAACTTTTTTAAATATTACACATTTTGTTCATTTATTTTAATCAATAATAAATTGTGTTTATTCATGAATTTTGCAGCCTTGATCTCTCCTCTATTAACATTTAATGACAAATCAACTCTTTAATTGATCATATATTAAACTGCAATTGAATAAAGTGACATTTATTGACATTTATAGGGTTTAAACCGATATATTTTCTGCCTTAGTGATCTAAATTATGCACAAAATAGGCGGAAGAATCAAGTATCAGGATTCCAGCATTATTTCTGCTATTTTAAAGATTTATTTTTTTTACAGTGTGCAACATCTCATCCTAAACTTCATAAATACGTAAGAGCAGACCGCAACTAGAGCTGCTGCTGAAAAAAATAAATAAATAAATGAATGCAGTGTATGTCGGCCCTGCCAGAAACCTTTAAACAAGTAACCATAATTACTTTCCACTCCACGCTTTGGGTTTGAGCCACATTTGCACGTTGTCTTCGTCGTGTTGGAAGGCTAGAGGACAGGGGGAAATTGATTTGCTGTATGAAGGTGAATAAAGACAGAATGTCATGTTAGCTGATGGATATATATCTGGAGGCTCAGTGTATATATCTGCAAAATAAATGAGCGGCTTTTTTTTTTCTCGATGTGAAGTTCTGGAGAAATGCCAGCGGTGGGCTGGAAAACGCAGCGCTGCATCTGGAAGGGAAACACTGATGTGTTCGTATTTCTGAGCCAAAAGCAGCGTGGAAAAATGTTTTAGAAAATCATCAAACATCCATCATTAATGCAGAGCAGGAAGACTTAGGCGTTATAATGATGCCTAACGAACAGATCACACTTTAACCCGCAAGATTAACAACCTCTGACCTCTTTTATTTGCAATTGTGAAAACGTACCCTCGTATACATTTCTGGAGAGCGTGAATTAAGTAGCCAGAACTACGTATGGCTGCATTTCGTCTTTAAAACGTATGACGCCGCCGACGGCTTCAATTTCTTTTCGCGCTACCAGCTGACCGCTTGCCTTCATTTGAATGGCTTTTCTGCTCTTATCAGTTTGCCCAGTGGCTCGCCGCATACGTCTGTGGACTTGAGATGCAGAGAGGAGTTGACCGCGACAAGGGGGTTTGAGTCTGGCGAAGAACGGTTTCAGAAAGCAGGTAAAACAAAAGGCAAAAAATTAAGTAAATAACAGGGTGAGAATGTGGTAAAATCTGTAAACTTGGTAAAAATCAGGGCTGCCACGAGGGCTTTTCTTTTTCTGGATTCCTTTTGAAAACACTGTCGGTTGGGTTTAGGGAAGGCGATGTGCGGGTCATTTGGTGCTTTGAAAACACTATCGGTTGGGTTTAGGGAAGGAGGAAGATGGGTTAACCGATCAGTCAGTCAGTCAGTCAGTCAGTCGACAGCGGCCTCTAGTGGATTTATGCGAGAAGAGCAGGTGCGAATGGCACTAATTTGAGATCTGAAAAAGCATACACAGCGGCCTCTGGTGGATTCACGAAAACAAAAACTGCAAGAACACATACCTCCTGGGACGTATTCCGTGCTGTCCAGAAATGTATGCAGGGGTACGTATCAATAATGAGCTTGGGATGTTTATTTGCTTCTACATCTTTCAAAAAGTGTTATACAGTGTCCTACATTCATGTTAGCACCGGTGATTAAAACAAGCAACGAAAACTAGAACAAAAACATCATTTTCATTTCATCTTTTGAAGTTTTGCTTAAAATATTCACAAAAACCTTAAGAAAATATTTCGCTGCTAGTTCTAACTACTTATCTAAAATGAGCTATAACAACACAGTTCTTGTTATTTTTTGGACAATTTGGACAATTTGTTTGATGTTCAATCTACTTAAATTGGAAAACAAAATAAAAACAATTAATAAATAAAGGTAAAGTCAGTGTGATCATTCCCTCATAGCGAACTAACGGTAAGAGAGACATGGTTTAGAATCATTTGTAACAATATTATGAAAAACTGTTGAACACAGTAGAATATATTTTGAAAGCCAAAAATCTTCTATTAACAAATACTATACAAGTCAATGGTTCTAGGTTTCCGACATTCTTCAAAATATCTTCTTTTGCTTTCAATAATTTCTTATAGTACATGTTAGCTATGTATAGGTTTTAAACAGCTCTTATGTCCAGTGTTGTGTTTGTATTTATGAATAATTTATGTAGCACTGTTGTGCTGCGAGACATGACATTTCCTTCCTCTGTATTTCCACACATGTAGAGGAATGACAATAGAGCTCGACTTGACAACAGAAAAAAAAAATTAAAAATCGAACTGGTTTGGAACAAGTAAAGAGTAAATGATAAATAAATGATGTCTGAATTGTAATTTTTGGGTGAACTATCCTTTTAACAACAATATTGTTTCTAATGCCAGTTCTGAGATCAGTGAGCATCATTAAAACAGTTTGAGCTTCAATAAATAACAGAACAGTCTGGTTGTCCAAATGAACTGAGGGAGATTAATTAACTCCACATGAGTAAACTGTGTTCCAGACATAACGTTTAATTCAACTGAAAGTGATTTGGCATCATTGGTTCAAAATTAATTTTGCTCTTGGGCTCAACTTTACCTACAATAAGTTAAGTTACGTTAATGATTTACCTTTTTGAGTGTTAACTTTGTTTTTGGATGAGCGTACACTCAAAAAATGACTTTTACTATGAATTGTGACCTAAACTAAAGTGTTACGTGAATTTTAAATAGACCTGAGTGACTACTCTAGGTAAAAGAAATGTGACCATGACCTACTGTTTCACAAAAGTTTAAATATGATGAAACACACTTTCATTTGTACATCAACATACACTCAAAAAAATTAAATGTAATATTTGTTCAAGCTACTTATTTAAAATGAACTGAAACAACACAATTCTTGAGGTTTTTTTAGAACAACTTGATTGTTTTATGTTCAATCTACTTCAATTTGTAAACTCTAATAAGTTAACTTAATTTTTTAATGTTGCCCCAACCCAAATCAATAGTGTGAAACAAAGTATTTTTTACAGTGTAGTGAAATAAAAGTCTCAGCAACTTCCCGTTCACACAGACTTTAACTTTATTTATTTATTGTTATTATCTTGTTTTCCGATTTAAGTAGATTGAACAGTAAACAAAACAAATTGTGCGAAAAAATATATGCTGTTTCAGCTTATTTTAAACAAGTAGTTAGAACAAGCGAAGTATTGAGTGAAGTTTTTTTCAGGGTTTTTGTGAATATATTAAGGAAAACATCAAAAAATAAAATGAAAAAGATGTTTTTGTTGCTTGTTTTTATCATTGATGCTAAAATTAATGTAGGAAATTGTATAACATGTTTTGGAAAGATGCAGAAACAAATAAAAGAGGTCAGAGGATGTTACCTACTTATTTAAAATGAGTTGAAACAACACCATTATTCAGTTTTTTGGGCACAACTTAATTGTTTCATTTTCAATCCACTTACATTAATAAAAACATTAAAAGTTAACTTAACCGATTTGTGTTGGGACAACATGAAGTAATTGTGTGGAACCCAGCATTTTTTACAGTGTAGAGACTTTTGTTTACTCTTGAAACCTTTTCAAACTATTTGTGGTGATGTTGGATTGGAGTTTTGGATTGGACCTCAAGTCTCGACTTTCTCCAGCTGTGGTTCTTAGAGATTTTTTGGCCTCTCGATCCATCATCCAAACACACAGACAGACAGACAGACAGACACGCGTCTCTTCCAGGCTGATTCATAACACTTACAGCTAACTGGATTTTATTCTGCATGTATGTGCATTTACAGTGTTTCTTTCTGGGATTTTCTTATAGCCACATCCATTTTCGCAAAGCTCAACAATATTTTACTTCAAATCACAGCTCTGAATGAAGTGAAAGTGAAAGTGTGGAAAATGAAAGTGTGTTTCATAAATTTATACCCCAGTAGGTCATGGTTCCATTTCTTTTTCCTACAGTAGTCACTCAGGTCTATTAAAAATATGCGAAACACTTTAGTTTAGGTCACAATTAATGGTATTAACAAACCATTAACTAGCACTACTAGCTTTATAAACTACTAATTAGCAGTTTACTACTAGCTAGTATGGTAGAAGTTGGGTTTAGGTTTTGGGTAGGATTAGGAATGCAGAATAAGATCATACTTTATAACTACTAATTACTAAATTTATAGTCTCATAGGATGTATGTAAGACTACAACTCCCATGATTCCACACTCAGTCATAAAACTACACCCTCTAGTGGTGGAAATAATCATGGTATTTGCTTTTTGATAATATTTCTTTGTTTACAATAGATATGTTTCCTACAATAGCTATGTTGGATATGCAGATAAAAACCGTATGCGCATAATTGAGTAGGGTAAACGTTTTGTTCAATGAGAAAAAATGTGCATAAACTACGATGGATTACACTTTTACCCAACAAATTCCAGTATGCGCATTAAAAAGGTCATGTGATGTTGTTATAAGAGATCATGTGATGATAAAAATGTGTGTGAATGGACAACAACCATCTGAAATGTTGTTTTGGTCATTCTAAAACGCCGTAACCACTTCAGTATTAGTGCTATTATATTATTAATTACCTCCAGAATTGTCAAGAGTGCCTGTGCTCCGCGTCTCACGCCTTCAAACGCCACCACACGTTCATTGCGTGTCGGCATTGTCTTCTGAGGCACAAGTGATTTATTAAATAATGAAAAGATGGACGCAGCCTCTCCTACCGCAGCAATTTCTGTTTTTACTTTTGATATTTGGCGCAGTTAATCAGGAAGTGACGATTTTGTTCTCTTTAACTCGTTGGATGGAAACGCTGCTTTATTTGCACGTCTTTTGTGTGATATTCCAGTTCTGCGTATAAATTTAATTCGCATTTTTGGATGGAAACACTGCTAATGATTGTAGAGCAAAAAAGTAAACACAATAAATACTTTTTTACAGCCTTCCGTACTTATATTTACAAATGGTGGCAATATTAGTGGAGGGCACTATGCAAGTACGAACAAACAAAATGCTACCTTTGATTCATTGAAGGACGTATCTGGTAATTATCTCTCTTTAGCTCTAATGTTGTTGAGCCTAAAGCTCTTCTTTAGGGATGTCATTTACTACGGTGCCCTGACATCATTTGCATCTGGTTGATGCAGTGATGAGAATTCAAGATGCTTTATCTTCATTTAGCTCGAATGTAAAGTCACTCACTATATTTGTCTATGCTTTTAAAAAGTAAGAGCAGGGTTCAGAATTAAAACTTACCGAGCCTCAAATATGAACAATAGTATATGCTTTAAGTGGAGTGATATGAATGTTAGTCTGACTCTCATTAATGCAACTAAGAATGATTCAAATCAAAGATATGCCCTACATCTGCTAATATGTAAAAGCAGGTAACGTGCAAAAGATTCAAGTGACATTCATTTTAAGGTACTGGATCTCTACAACACTGTCTATAATGCTTTTTACTGTAAAATGTTCTGTCATATAATATATAAATGTTCTTTTTACAATACTTTTTTATTCAGAATTTAACTGTAATAATTATTAAATGTTTTTATTTATATATACACGCGTGTATATTTAGTTATACTATTTAATATTTCAGAATTTGTAATAATTTCCAATATATATATATATATATATTTTTTTATTAATTTAT
>CAIGQW010056782.1:6207634-6231198 GCA_903798125.1 Danio choprae
CTTTTGGGACAACTTAATTGTTTTATGTTCAATCCACTTAAATTTGTACAAACTAATGAGCTAACTTAATTCCTTCATGTCACCCCAACACAAATCAATTGTGTGGAACCCAGTTTTTTTTACAGTGCATTACACTTTCAAGTTTTCAAGTATTTTCAAGTATTGTGCTCTCATAAGTTATGAAAAATTATTACTATAAACAATGTACATTCATTCATTCATTTTCTTTTCGGCTTAGTCCCTTTATTAATCTGGAGTCGCCACAGCGGAATGAACCGCCAACTTATCCAGCATATGTTTTACACAGCGATGCCCTTTCAGCTGCAACCCATCACTAGGAAACATCCATACACACTCATTCACACACATATACTATGAACAATTTAGCTTACCCAATTCACCTATACCGCATGTCTTTAGACTGTGGGGGAAACTGGAGCACCCGAAGGAAACCCACGCCAACACGGGGAGAACATGCAAACTCCACACAGAAATGCCAACTGACCCAGCCGAGGCTCGAACCAGGGACCTTCTTGCTGTGAGGCGATCGTGCTACCCACTGTGCCACCGTGACGCCTATTGTATAACATATATAATATAAACTATAAAACAATACTTAAGGCTTTTTATTTTGCCCATATGATATATGTTGTCATAATGCACATCTCTACACTGCAAAAAAATACTTTTCTTAGATATTCAAACTAGAAACAAGACAAAAGCTAGCTAGCTGGCAGCTAGCTCTCTGCAACTCTTACATGGTCACCCACACCCGATCAGTACCTTGATAGGAGAACACATGGGAAGCTAGGTTGCTGCCGGAAGTGGTGTTAGTGAGGTCAGCAGGGGGGCGCTCAACCTGCACTCTGTGTGGATCATAACGCCCCAGTATAGTGAATGGGGATTCTATACTGCATAGTGAGCGCCGTCTTTCGCATGAGATGTTAAACAGAGGTCCTGACTCTCTGTGGTCATTAAAAATCCCAGGATGTCCTTTGAAAAAGAGTAGGGGTTTAACCCCAGTATCCTGGCCAAATTTGCCCACTGGCCTCTGTCCATCATGGCCTTATCACAATTGGCTTCATTGCTCTGTCTCCTCTCCACTAATCAGCTGGTGTGCGGTCTGGCGAAATACGGCTGCCGTCATGTCATCCAGGTGGATGAGGAGATTCCCCCCAACGTCTAAAGTACTTTGAGTGTCCAGAAAAGCGCTTTATAAATGTAAGGAATTGAATGAAAAACTCAAACAATTCTTAAATCAAGAAGTATTTTCTAGACAAGCAAAACTATTATCTTCACTGTATATATGACAAAAATGAATAACTACAAATGTTTTTAAGTTACTTTCACTTATTTAAATAAGTTAATCATAAGTTAATTAAACTACAATTTTTAAGTTATGCAAAGTTTAACTTAATATTTTTAGTCAGTTTGATTGATATAGGTTGAGATGACTAGAAAAGTTCATTTGGTTTAACAAAAAAAATTAAAGCAGCAAGAACTTCTTTACACTGTTGCTGTCAGAAATAAAAATCTAAATTAAGTGACGCAAAGTAATTTGCCAATGTGCTAAGGGAAATAATTTAATTTCAAAGGAAAAACAAAATTCATTCATTCATTTTCATTTCGGCTTAGTCCCTTTATTAAACTGGGGTCCCCACAGCAGAATGAACCGCCAACTTATCCAGCATATGTTTTACGCATCGGATGCCCTTCCAGCTGCAACCCATCATTGGGAAACATCCACACACACTCATTCACACACATACACTATGGACAATTTAGCCTACCCAATTCACATATACAGCATGTCTTTGGACTTGTGGGGGAAACCGGAGCACCCGGAGGAAACCCACGCAAACACGGGGAGAACATGCAAACTCCACACAGAAATGTCAACCGACCCAGCCGAGGCTCGAACCAGCGACCTTCTTGCTGTGAGGCTACCCACTGCGCCACCGTGAGGCCCAAAAACAAAATTCATTCATTCATTCATTTTCTTTTTGGCTTAGTCCCTTTATTAATCTGGGGTCGCCACAGCGGAATGAACTGCCAACTTATCCAGCATATGTTTTACGCAGCAGATGCCCTTCCAGCTGCAACCCATCTCTGGAAAACATCCATACACACCCATTCACACTCATACACTACGGACAATTTAGATTACCCAATTCACCTGTACCGCATGTCTTTGGACTTGTCTTTGGACTTGTGGGGGAAACCGGAGCACCCGGAGGAAACCCACGCCAACACGGGGAGAACATGCAAACTCCACACAGAAATGCCAACTGACCCAGCCGGGGCTTGAACCAGCGACCTTCTTGCTGTGAGGCGATTGTGCTACCCACTGCGCCACTGTGCTGCCCCAAAAACAAAATTATTAACAATATTGTTTTGCGTACCGTTGGCAGATTATTTTGGTTGTTTAAATGAAAAACTCACTTCATTTTGACTTACTAGTTTTGAAAACAAGACAATATTATTTTGTGTGTTTTAATGAAGAACTCCCTTTAATTTCGACTGAATTTTGGCTGTATTTTGCTGGTCCAGAAACTGCTTCTTGATTTAAGACTTTAGAAATTTGCACTAGAAACAAAACAAAACCTCCAAGTAAGAAAGGCATTTTTGGCGTTTCTCTGTCCACCCAAGCGGCCTGGAGTGAAGTCCCCCAGCTTATGTTTATTTATTCAGCTGATGTCAATACTTTACACAGTCGCTCAGGAAGGAACATGCAGGCCCGTCGTTTGGCAGAGATGCGCGGAGAGGAAATCTGCTTGTCATTGCTGCCGTTTCACGTCCCTAACAAATGCATCACCACACAAGTCAGCCACAGGGGAGGACACACGCTACTCCCTCACAGACACGCATTACGGACAGGCTGAGCGAGTTGAGATGTGCGAATCGCTCACCCGCTTCTACCGCTTTGCTCCTGATGGGTCTATAATAGTGTTTCCCAATCTTATGTGCCCCTGCAGCCCTATCAGTAAGGCTCTAGTACCTCTTCATTGACACCAAAAACTCAACTCTACTAGAATGCAAAGACATTTGCAGCAAAAAGTAATTGCGATTATTTTAACTTTATAACCCACCCAATATATTTGACTCTAAAGCGGTGCTATTATGCATTTTATTTGTTCGATTGGGTTTAATGCATAGTGTTGTTGTTTGAGCATGAAAACGATCCACAAAGAGTTCATCACTACATTAGTAACATTGTTTCTGAACACTTCAAAATTGTCCAGAGATTTGTTCTTGAAACATACATGTATTTAATTATTTAACCGGCGACACAGTGGCTCAGTGGTTAGTACTGTCGCCTCACAGCAAGAAGGCAGCTGGTTCGAGGCCCGACTGGGTCAGTTGGCATTTCTGTGTGGAGTTTGCATGTTCTCCCCATGTTGGCGTGGGTTTCCTCAGGGTGCTCAGGGTTGCTCAGGGTTCCCCCACAGTCCAAAGACATGCGGTATAGGTGAACTGAAACTAAATTGGCCGTAGTCTATGTGTGTGAATGAGTGTGTATAGGTGTTTCCCAGTGTTGGGTTGCAGCTGGAAGGGTATCCGCTGTGTAAAACATATGCTGGATAAGTTGGCGGTTCATTCCTCTGTGGTGACTGCTGATGAATAAAGGGACTAAGCCGAAGGAAATTGAATGAATGAATAATTATTTAACGAATCCTACCCAATAGGTTGTTCTGCGTTAAGGGGTAGTTCACCCAAAAATGTAAATTTGCTCACTATTTATTCTTCCTCAAGTGGTTCCAAACATTTATGAGTTTCTTTCTTCTGTTGAACACTAAAGAAGATATTTTGACGAAAGCTGCAAACCATTGAATTCCATTGTAGAAAAAACAACTACTATAAAAGTTACAGATTTCCAGCTTTCTTCAAACTATCTTGTTTTGTGTTTAACAGACGAAAGATAATCACACAGGTTTGGAACAAGTAAAGAGTGTGTAATCAAGAGAAAAAGTAATTGCGATTACTTTAACTTTATAACTGGCCCGATATATTTGATTCTGAAGCGGTTCTATTATGCACTTTATACGTTCGATTTGGTTTAATGTGTAGCATTATTGTTTGAGCATGAAAACGATCCACAAAGAGTTATTCTCGAAATTAGTAACATTGTTTCTGAACTCCCTCAAACACCTGAATGTAGTTCTGAGATTTTATTTTATTTTTTTAAACATAGATGTTAGAATGTATTTATTTTTTTATTATTTAACGAATACTACCCAATGGACGGGCCTGGTTGTGTTGCGTTAAAGAGATAGTTCACCCAAAAAATAATAATTAGGTAATTATTTATTCTTCCTCAAGTGATTCCAAACCTTTATGAGTTTTTTTCGTCTGTTGAACACCAAAGAAGATATTTTGAAGAAAGCTGAAAACCATAGTAGGAAACACAAATACTATAAAAGTTACAGATTTCCAGCTTTCTTCTAAATAACTTCTTTTGTGTTTAACAGATGAAAGATAATCCCACAGGTATGAAACAAGTAAAAGGTGAGTAAATGATGACAGAATTTGTAGTTTTCGGTGAACTATCCCTTTAATGCTGTATTGTCTTTTTGTCCAACAGATGTTGTTTCGCAAATGTAATAAACTGATTTCTTCCTCAGCTGTTTACGTTCAGAGATAAGCAACATTATGTGCGTTTTTGTGTGCTTTTGACATAACCTTGTGTGCGTTTGACAGCTGAGGTGAAAGAGAATCTGACAGCTGGTGTGCTGTGTGCGCGCTTCATGTCTCAGAAAACCATCTATCAGGATTTTAAACTGACAAACAAAGCTTTAAAAAAAGAATGCAGATGTGTTTCTGTTAGTTGTTTATAGAGTAAAAGATACACCAGCTGTAAAGGCAACACCCTCTTCCAGAAAGGGGGCGGGGAGCTGCAGCTCATTTGCATTTAATGATACACACAAAAATAGTTTTTTGCTTTCACCTTAAAACAAAAAGGGACATTTACAGTATTTACAGCTGAAACTTCACAGACATATTCTGGAGATATTTAAAAGTTACAATTTGAAATAAAAATGGCACAATATAAACGTCTTTTAAAATATTTTGAAAAATATTTTAAACAAAATGAAGAGGATTAGACTAATGTAGATTAAAGCTGAAGGGCAGTATTTTGCTTTTATCTTTTATTTATTCTTCTCTATATTTTATTTGTTATTATTTTTTATTATAATTATTTATTTAATTTTTTTGTATTTACCTATTATTATTTTACTTCCGTGTGTATTGTTTATATACTGCATCTCTTGTATTGTCAGTTGTTGTGTATATGTTTGTTGGACCAAATGTGTAAATCATTGTGTTTTAATGTTTAAAAAAACAATAAAGAAAGTTTTAAAAATACAAAAATCGAACCCTTTCATAAATACCAACTGGAATTTTTATAGCCCTGGTTAGGAAACACCCGTCTGCTATTTTTGTTGTACATTAAAGGTTTTTAAGACTAAAACTGATTGAGCGCAAAATTTCCTTTAGTAATTTGACATTGGAAAATATCACCTTAGACTAAACTAGTCTTGCTGGACAACTGCAAAACAAAAATCACACACACACACGCACACGCACACGCACACGCACGCGCACACACACTACAGCTATCTTTATGAGAACTTCCTACTGTATAGAGTCGTAATGCCGTCTATACTATAGAGACTGTATATTTTATCCATCAACCGCTAAATCCAAACATTCTGCTTTCTTACAAAACCTCACAAATACAAATACAATACATTTTCAAAAAAAACTCATTTTGGGTGATTTGGGTGAGCCGTGATGTGTCGCAAGGTCAAATTTACTGGTTTTACTATACTTGTGAGGACATTTGCTCGCCACAATAAATGGAATACAAGGTACACCCACACATCCATACATCCATATACTATACATACTCTTTCTGTGAGGCGACAGTGCTAACCACTGAGCCACCGTGTCACCC
This sequence comes from Danio choprae, assembly GCA_903798125.1. Classification (NCBI taxonomy): domain Eukaryota; kingdom Metazoa; phylum Chordata; class Actinopteri; order Cypriniformes; family Danionidae; genus Danio; species Danio choprae. The sequence goes on from CAIGQW010056782.1 coordinate 6,213,591, forward strand.
CCTCTTATACACCAACTATGCTATAGAACTGAACAGTGCAGTGGCTTCTGCATATCCAATGAAAAGAAAGATATCCAGAGATGCCTTTTCAAGTTGTATGAAGACAGCAGAAGTCAACGATTTATTTGTATTACTTAGCCTGACATGTTTACTGTTCCATTCATTCATTCATTCATTATCTTTTCGGCTTAGTCCCTTAATTAATCTGGGGTCGCCACAGCGGAATGAATCGCCAACTTATTCAGCATATGTTTTACGCAGCGGATGCCCTTCCAGCTGCAACCCATCACTGCGAAACATCCATACACACTCATTCACACACATACACTACGGACAATTTAGCTTACCCAATTCATCTATACCGCATGTCTTTGGAAACTGGGGGATATTAACTGGGGGAAACTCCACACAGAAATGCCAACTGACCCAGCCGAGGCTCGAACCAGCTACCTTCTTGCTGTAAGGCAATCATGCTACCCACTGTGCCACCGTGACGCCCGTTTACTGTTCCAAAATATATAAAATGTTTCTTAAAACATAATTAATATTAACATTTAATATAAATGTTTCTGCCAGCTAGCTCTCTGCAACTCTCACATGATTGCCCACTGAAGCTAAGCAGGGCTGTGCCCGGTCGGTACCTGGATGGGAGACCACATGGGAAAGCTAGGTTGCTGCTGGAAGCTGTGTTAGTGATACCAGCAGGGGGCGCCCAACCTGTGGTCTATGTTGGTCCTAATACCCCAGTATAGTGACGAGGGCTCTATACTGCTCATTGAGCGCCGTCTTTCAGATGAGACGTTAAACCGAGGTCCTGACTCTCTGTGGTCATTTTATTCAAGGTTTTCATACCGTTAAAATCTTATACCTACATGTTCACAGAAGAAGATGCACAATCCTTTAATATGTATAGGGATACACGCCACCAATAGCATGTGAATTGGGATGCTGCCACCGCCTCAATCCTATCACGCAACCAGATATAAACGCCATCACCGGAGAAGTGCTTTAATAGTCGATAAAAACAATGTCGCTGCGTCTCGTCTTCCTCCCCCAGCTATGAGGTGAGTCATTTACTGTGCGGTTTGAGATTCTCCCCAGCTGGGAACTGGAGAGTCTTCAACTGTCGGTTTGATTGCACTAGCCTCAGGCATTAGGTTCAATCCAGCATGTCGCACCTCAGTAGTCTCACACAGACAGCTGAAATCTGGCTCAATTTACCTCAGGGATTTGTTAACTTTCACATACATTTAGCTGTGCAGTTGGCCAGCTCAAATTGATAAACCTGCTTGCTCTTACTGCCGTGATTTCTGAGATGCCAGGAGCCTTCACCAAAGCTAGCATACCAACTTGACACTTGTGTTGTGTTCTCCAGCAGAGAATTAGAGAGAGGTTTTCGTTCTCGTGTACTTTCTGAAAACGAGATAATCATAAAGTTACTGATGGTGCACCTACAATCCATAAATAAACCCATTTGTACATAAAACCGAAAAGAGCGGCAATTAATTTTTGGACCAATTTAACAAATTACTGTAGAACCAAACTGTAAGAAGCTATGACATGGATTTGCTAAAGTTCGTGTTGTGGTAAATAAGACAATTTTTTGTAAATATGGCTAAATTATTAACAGTAATTATGTAAATAAGGCAAATGTAACTTTATTTTAACTATATTATTATTATTATTATTATTATTATTATTATTATTATTACTATTATTATGTCATTATTATTATTATTATTATTATTATTATTATTATTATGTTGTTATTATTATTATTATTATTATCGTTATTATTATTATTATTATTATTATTATTATTATTATTATTATTATTACTGTTATTATTAAATATATAATAAATATAATAAAATATCTTATATTATCTTATTTTATACATACATATACATTTTGTATGTATTTTTTTACGTTAACAGTATAATCTATTCTATTTAAATATATATATAGAATGAAATATTATTATGCATATATAATATATAAATAATACATGTATAAATATAAATATTTTTGAACTGGCAAAGTAATACACATTTATTAAATTATTAATAATAGAGAAAGTACAATAGCAGTATTTGGCAATTCTAAACAACCTACAGTTACACTCTAAAATTGTAAAAATTATATGATCAATAAATCATGACAACATACATTTCTATGCTAATTACAACTCACTAAGTTAATCAATTTTAGATATTATTTGTCCAAGCCATTTTAAGAGTTTAATGTAGTTTAAAAGATTATTGCTGCTTACATGAGTCATCTCAATTTACATCAGTCCAACTGAAAAAAAAATCGAGTTGAAACCTGATTAACTCATTAATATTAGTTAAAGTAACAGTTTTTGTCATATAATTTTTTACAGTGTAATTAAACTTAAAGATTTAAGGCAACCACTTTTTTTTTTACAGTCTGCAAAGCTAAAATGCTCTCAATTTCCTACACAAACCAGAACTGCCCCAGACTTCATAGCTGAATACAGTTTCCTGCTTAGCATGAGACCACAAATGCAGTATAACATAACCGAACCGGTACCTGTTGACATATTTTTACCATAACACTGTACATACAGTCATACCACCCAGGCATATCCTGTGACTAGACACAGTATTTGTCTGTCAGACGGCTGCTTCCTGTCTAAACTCCAGCTTTTGGCCAGAATTACCAGCACTGAGTAGCAGACAACCATCAGCAATGTCATTCCTCACTAAACGTCATGTTTTCTTCAAAATAAATACAACTTTGAGTGGGAGAAAAAGAAGGGAAAAAAAGCACAGAGATGCTCTAAAGCCCGAGAGAGGCACTGAAAAAGTGATTTAAATGTAAATAAATAGGAATTTTATCTGCTGTTTCCTCTTAAAGTTTTCTGCTTTATCTTCCAACTTCCTCTGCCTCTTTCTCTGGGTCTATTAGAGAAAACCTCCAGAACAGGTCAGACCCAGCAGAACACAAACCCCATCCTGGACCTGCCTGCTGGAATTAATGTGGTCCGGAAAGCACTATCGGCTTAAGACCATTACCACACGTCATTTGTCATTTTCTATGATACCACAATACGCTAACATTTAATTTTCTGCCGCACTTTATCAGTAGCTGCGTTTTCTCTCTCTCTCTCTGCACTCTATTGTCATTGACCTATATACATACAGCGGGGCCAGATGGATGAGAGGAGTGCATCCATCGCTCGGCCTCTGTCTCTGACAGGCATCACACATGCTGACAGCTTCCCTCCGCTCCCCATCACATGGGCCTGCAGACAACGGCGCCAGATGCTTCATACGATGGAGAGAACGACGGCTTCAAAGGTGACATATTCTGTCTTGCAGATGCCTGTAGTATGATACTGTAGTCCCCCCATGAGTTTCAAATGTAAGCTTGTGCATTTCAAAACAACAACAACAATATTTATTTATATATATATATATATATTTGGGGCCTCACGGTGGCGCAGTGGGTAGCACGTTCGCCTCACAGCAAGAAGGTCGCTGGTTCAAGCCTCGGCTGGGTCAGTTGGCGTTTCTGTGTGGAGTTTGCATGTTCTCCCCGTGTTGGCGTGGGTTTCCTCCGGGTGCTCTGGTTTCCCCCACAAGTCCAAAGACATGCAGTATAGGTGAATTGGGTAAGCTAAACTGTCCACAGTGTATGTGTGTGAATGAGAGTGTGTGGATGTTTCCCAGTGATGGGTTGCAGCTGGAAGGGCATCCGCTGCGTAAAACATATGCTGGATAAGGTGGCGGTTCATTCCGCTGTGGCGACCCCAGATTAATAAAGGGACTAAGCCGAAAAGAAAATGAATTAATTAATGTTTCTCAACCAAATATTACAATATATGTGTGAACTTGGACAACAATACCAGCCATATATGTCAATTTTTGAAAATTGAGATGAAATCTAATATGGATAAACATGATTTCAATGTATGTATGGTTTGTTAGGATCGGACTATATCTGGCTGAGAAACAGCTCTTTAAAAATCTGGAATCTGAGAGTTAAAAAATCTAAACATTAAGAAAACCAGCTTTAAAGTTGTCAAAGGTAAGTCCTTAGTAATACTCATCATTACTAATCAAAACCTGAGTTTTGATATATTTACAGTTGCAAATGCACAAAATATCTTCATGAAAAATGATCTTTACTTAATATTCTAATGATTCATTAGAAGGAAAATCAATAATTATGACATATGCAATGTATTTTTGGTTACTGCCAAAAATGTACCCGTTCAACATAACCCTTCTTTATCATGATTCAAGCAATGCTTTCTATTTTCATGTCTATTTTGTATCATTATATGATTATGATTATTATGAGTAGTGTTTTGATGACTCATTTAACTTAATGTACATGATTTCACCCAGTGTGAATGCTATTGTTCTTTAAAACACTAGAGATTCATAACATTGGCCATTGTTTGTATTATTGGTATCGACTGTCAATCAAAATGAAAATAAGTATTGTCTTTTTGGTCAAATCAATCTCTTGATTATAATACAGAGATATGAAAATAGGTTGTTAATCAGCTGTACTCATATACAGGGAGAGCAAAACAGTATGCATTTTATACATCGGCTATTACTACTGGCCAGCATTTCCTTCAATTTGCATTTTCCTTATAAAATCAAGTTCAAATTTGTGCATGTTAAAAGAGAAACGCAGGAGCACAGGATGAGTTTTTTTATTATTATTGGCTGTCCTTGTTCAGTCTAATGCAGCATGAAAGAAAAGCAGAGAAAGCAAAAGACACGACGCACATTACTCAGATAAAACACGGGCCGGGCCAACATGAAAGACCCCGCAGACACCATATTTCAATGAGACGTCCGTCCTAAGCTAAAATAATAAATACAAATGGATGGGCTGCAGGAAGATGAGAGGTCAGAGTGGTTTGAAGAAGAAGAAAGTAAGATTTAGAGACAGACTGACGAACAGACAGACTGATAGACAAGATGGTAAAGGTAGACCGAAATGAGGCTCGGCGGGTGAAAACAGCGATCGATCATGTGACATCACGATGAGCCGCTTTGATTGGATCAATTCATCCTGTCGCTGATGTGTCGAGCAGATTACAGTGGCGAGATGGAGATGATATGGCATGTGCAGAACAAGAGTCGTGTGAAGCATTTATTGATGACAATGAGTCTGCAGTTGTGTTAAGTTAAGAGGAGCACGCCACTTTTTTTGGAAATAGGTTTATTTTACAAGTCCCCAAGAGTTAAATAGTTGAGTTTTACCATTTTTGAATCCATTCAACCGAACTCCGGGTCAGGCGGGAGCACTTTTAGCTTAGCTTACCATAGATCATTGAATCGGATTAGACCATTAGCATCTTGCTCAAGAATATAAATAAAGAGTTTAGATAATTTTCCTATTTAAATCTGGACTCTTTTGTAGTTACATTGCGAACTAAGACTGAAGGAAAATTAAAAGTTTATATTATCTAGATCAATATGGCTAGGAACTATACTTTCATTCTGGCGTATTAATCAAGGAAATTTGCTAGCGTACCATGGTAACAGCAAGAGCAATGATTTCTGTTGATCTTAGTATACAATGCATCTACAGAAGGGTCCAGCTTTAAATAGAAAAATGATCAAAACTCCTTTTTTGACATTTTTAAGTGAGATGCTAATGGTCTAATCCGATTCAATGATCTATGCTAAGCTAAGCTAAAAATTCCCCGTCAGACCCAGAGAGCATCTAAACGGATTAAAAATATTATAAAACTCAACTGTTAAGTCTAGGTAACTTTTAAAATGAGCCTTTTTGCAAAACCAAAAGTGGAATGTTCCTTTAAAAGGAAGTGACATCATCGGTCAAAAACTCTTTTTATTGCACGCCTGTTTCAGCATGAGATTGTGCTCGACAGTCTACGGGCTTCTCATAATTTCCTGAAAGTTGTTGCCATTTGACAGATTTCCATGGGGAGATTTAGGGAGGAAAATCAAAGAGTGCCTGTCCTTCATATATCATAGAGCGATGGTGTGGTTAAAAATCAGCTCCCGAGAAAAATAATTAGACTGCACAAAGGCCTGAAAAGCCACCGCAAGGCCTTTGGCATCACTTTTCAGTCAGAACAAGCATCATTAACACGAGCAGTGAGCAGCAAACCCTCCGAGAACTGCTCGAAATCTCCAGGCCTTTAGTCCAACTCAACTTATCCTCTCTAGATGACTGAAGTAAAGCATGATCTATCTATCTATCTATCTATCTATCTATCTATCTATCTATCTATCTATCTATCTTAATTTTGTGTGCAGTATATTTGCTAATGTCATAGTCACAAGAATCATAAATATATTTTACGAGTTCACACTTACAGATGTTTGAAGAATGAAGCATATTTGGTGTGCTGTCCAGGGAGAGGGTTCTGAGCTCGGAAAAGACCCCCCAACTCGTGTTATTCCCCATGTTGGGAAAGTGAGAGACGTTGGGGTCCGAGTGAAGTGTCTAGCCTGGGTCCCTAACGCTCTAACGCTCCCCCCTAGGTAGATAGTGTTTAGGATGTGAGGTGTCGGGGTGGTGGAGGGATGCTAAACTCGTGAGATTATGAAGGTAGGATGAGTTTGGTATTTATGGGGGTTTGGTCTAATGCTGATTAGATAATAGAATGATTGTCAATGATGTATTACAATTTATAAAACATCTGCACATGCTCCTCCCAAAATTTGTTTATAAAACATCACATCTTTAAAAAAAAAATTATTTCCTATCATAAAAGCCACAAAACTTTAAATAACATGAATGACCATTATATATATATAAAACAAATAATAAAAAAACAAACCATTTAAAACATTTTATGTGCTATAACTGATGTCATAAATGATTCTAGTTAAGTAATAATTTCAGAGTACTATGATTTTTATAAGCACATGCAAAAAAAGAAGGTTCCAATTTTGTGGACATTTGATTTGCCATCACTAACATTTACAACAGTGAGTTTTGATTATTTTTTCCATTAAAAGATTGAAATTTTGTGTTCACTTTATTATATATTAATAAAAAACAAAATTGATAAAAAAATAAAAAATAAATAATAATAATAATAATAAAAAATTATATATATATATATATATATATATATATATATATATATATATATATATAAAATAGCTAATAAAATATATATACACTTCATTAGCTATTAATTACAGAAATTTAATAAAATGTATATTTTTTAATTATAATTTAAAATTGATTTAGTTAATAAATTATTATTCAGAATAAAATTCAAAAAAAGGTCCCAGTTTTGAGTGCATTTTATTCATTCATTCATTTTCCTTCAGCTTAGTCCCTTAGTCATCAGGGGTCGCCACAGCGGAATGAATCGGCAACTTATCCAGTATATGCTTTACACAGCAAATGCCCTTCCAAATGCAGTTGCAACCCAGTACAGGGAAACTCCCATACACTCACATCCATACACTGGCCAAATTAGTTTATTTAATTCACCTATACAGCATGTCTTTGGACTGTGGGGGAAACCAGAGCACCCGGAGGAAACCCACGCCAACACGGGGAGAACATGCAAACTCCACACAGAAATGCCAACTCACCCAGCCGGGACTCGAACCAGCGACCTTCTTGCTGTGAGGCGATTGTGCTAACCACTGAGCCTGAGTGCATTTTTTTTCTGTCTTAAAAGTTTAGAACAGCTAGCTTTTTATTTATTATTATTATTTTCATTAAAAAAATGTAATCTTTTTGTGCACTGTATTATCTATTAGTAAAGCTATTAATACGAAGACTACTATCAAGCAGACTACTAAAAGTGGCATAGAAACAGAGAAGACTGTGGAATAAAGTAACTTGCGCTGGATATATATATATATATATATATATATTACACAAACACTGTACTAAAAGTTATAATACTTCAAATATCACTGAAAGATAAATACTGTTATAAATACTGCACAATGAACAACATATTTAGCATTCTAAGCAATTATAATAATCCACTTCATATACAGTTGAAGTTAGAATTAGTAGCCCTCCTGTATATTTTTTCCCCAATTTCTGTTTAACTAAAGTTTTTTTTCCAACACATTTCTAAGCTGTCAGGTGTCTGTTCCATGTCATGTGCTTCCTTTGTTCTGTTTCCCGCCGTTTTCAATGTTCATTAGTTTCACCTGCGTTCATCCCGTGTCTTATCAGTTCATCATGTCCCCCTTGTATTTATACCCCTTAGTTTGTTTCATTCGTTGTCCGGTATTGTATTGTCAGCACGCCATCCCGATCGTCGTCCCATGCTGTCTTCACCCCAAGATTCCTGTATGTCGATGTTCCCGTGAGTGTTTTGATAATCCCCGTGTTTCGTACTTTTGTGGTCACAACGAGCGTGACATCAGCATAATAGCTTTAATAACTGATTTATTTTATCTTTGCCATGATTACAGTAGATAATATTTACTAGATATTTTTCAAGATACTAGTATTCGGCTTGACATTTAAAGATTTAACTAGGCTAATTAGGTTAACTAGACAAGTTAGGGTAATTAGGCAAGTCATTGTATAACAGTGGTATGTTCTGTAGACAATCTGAAAAACAATATTGTTTATAGGGGCTAATAATATTGACCTTAAAATGTTTTTTAAAAAATTAAAAACTGCTTTTATTCTAGCCGGAAAAAAAACAAATAAAACTTTCTCCAGAAGAAAAAATATTATAGGAATTCCTTGCTCTGTTAAACATCATTTGGGAAATATTTGAAAAGGAAAACAAAATTCACAGGAGGGCTAATACTTTTGACTTTAACAGTATATATATGCTGCTACACTACAACTCATAAGACCACACTGAAGGCGAAACACAATCAATGTTTACCTGAAGCACTTGAGCTGAATGTAAAAGCTTGTGTTCTGTGATGCTGAAACACATCAGCTCACGGCCACTAGAAACCTTCAAAATCCTCCCTCCGTCTCCATTTCTCTCCACATTCAAGTCGTCTCTTCGGCTCTCAAAGACCTCTCGCTGCGGTCGTGTCCAAGCTCTTTCATGTGTCTGCAGGTCCATTTCATGTCACGGCCGCGTAATTACGCATTTGTTTGGGGGGAGAGGAGGGACGGATGGATGGATTTCATTTCAAAAAACAGACACGAGGATTAAAAGGAGATGTAAACATTAAAATTAGAGGGAGAGATTTGTATTTTTTTTTCCTGAATCAATATCATTGCTTTGACAGCACACTGAGCTTGTGTGAATTGAATGTGTCGCTGAAGCTTTGAGTGCCAGCCAGACCTCAGAGAGAGAACAACACTTAACGCTTTCAGCCACAGCCAAACCAGAGAAACACTGAGGGAAAAAAGAAAGAGAGAGAGAGAGAGAGAGAGAGAGAGAGAGAGAGAGAGAGAGAGAATGTGCCAGAAGAGGAGAGAGATGGACTTCCAATGGTAAAAGATTCTTAGAAAACAGCAGTGTGGTTTACAAGACATGTATTAAATCATAGTCAGGAAAATGTTAGTAAACTCATTTATTCATTTTCCTTCAGCTTAGTACCTTATTTTACAGGGGTCGCCACAGCGGAATGAACCACCAACTATTCCGGCATATATTTTACACAGCAGATGCCCGTCCAGCCGCAACCCTGTACTGGGAAACACCCATACACATTCTCACACACACACACTCATACACTATGGCCAATTTAGCTTATTCAATTCACCTATAGCGCATGTCTTTGGACCGTGGGGGAAACCCATGTGAACACGGAGAGAACATGCAAACTCCACCCAGAAATGCCAACTGGTCCAGCTGGGACTCGAACCAGCGACCTTCTTGCTGTGAGGCGACAGTGCTACTGTACTTCCAGCTACTGTACTTCTCCATTGTAAATATAAACATTACCCAGTGAAATAAACCCACTAACCTCTAGCTTACATAGACACATTCATTTAACTACACCCAGCCTCAAACAACAGTACCTCCATCCTAAAAGCCCATGCACCAAAAAAAAAAAATAAAAATCCATATCTCAATGAAGAACATTAATGAGAGTTTTACATGCAGACAGAAATGAGCGTTTGACAGACTACACCCAAAAAACCAAGGTAAAGAGGAGCCCTTTTATTTGGTATCTCTCCTCTCATCACCCACATTCATCTTGTTCAGACAACTTGCTCCAATCCATAAAACAGGCATTAATATGAAGCTATCATCCGGCTAAGAATTTTCATTTTAACTGACAAGGTGCCCCATTCATCATTTGGTGGCGTCTGTGTGTGGAGGGAGATACAGGGGGAAGCTGTTCAGACGCTGCCCAGAGCCGGAGAACAAAAACCGCAGCTAAGCCTCTTCAGCCGAGGCCTACAGAGAACAGACGTCTCGGACCCGCTGTGGGCTTTCACAATACCTGCAAAGAGCATCCATGTGTCTGTGTGGGAACGCTTTCGGCTTTTTTAGGTGAAAAAAAATAAATAGGACAGCGTCTGAAATGCAACATCTGAGAATGTCAGAGGAGATATAAGGCTGAAGTCAGAATTATTAGCCCTCTATGTCGTTTTCAAATATTTCCCATTTGATGGTTAACAGAGCAAGAAATTTTTCACAGTATTTCAGATAATATTTTTTCTTCTGGAGAAAGTCTTATTTGTTTTATTTCAGCTGGATTAAAAGCAGTTTTTAATCCATTTTTTCTTCCATAGTATTTGTTTCCCCTATTATGGAAGTCAATGGTTACAGGTTTTCAGCATTCTTCAAACTATCTTCCTTTGTTTTGTTCAACAGAAGAAATGAACTCATAAAGTTTTGTAAATCGTAAGGGGAATTGTTTTTTGCGTGAACTATCCCTTTAATGCAGTAGCAACATCCACATTTTTAACCCTTGTGTGCTGCTGGGGATACGTCCTAATTTGGCCATAACCTTCTCCGTGCTTCAGCAAATGAGATAATATTTGGTGACGATTTGGTTCAAATGCTTTGAAAATGCTCAAAAACTCAACAATACACTCTGGGCAAATTGACAACCCTTTCATTTTGGTCACAGCTGTTTTAGCCCCATTGACTTCTATTATAACTTAATTTTCTGATTGCAAAGGCATGGCAGCATATAAGCATGCATTCTTGATTGTTGCTGGTTTTTCCTGTTGGGATGAGGTAAGATTTTTAATTTTTGCTCTTGATCCAGAAACCAGAAGCCGGAAACCTTTTTTTGCACAGGCCTATCTAAAGGGTTAAGGTTACTGCACACTGAACCCGAAATTTTCGTCCGTAATTTTTGCACATTAAAAAATATATTCGACCTTATGTTGTGTGAATCGTATTGACACACTGCCTCCAAACCTTCGTCCGTCATCAAAAAATTGAACCGGGTTAGATTTTTCCCATTTTTCATATACGCAAAAGCGCTTTGAGAGGTGTTTTGACAGTTCAGAGCCACCGTACAAGCAAACAGCAAAATACAAAATGCCGTCACTTGAGCTACAGATGACTTTATGACAAACACAGTGCATAATATAAGACAGAATGTGGTGGACAGTTGAGAACCGCTATATGCTGGATTCTGTGACTGGCACATCTCTCCGCTGCTGCTATTTATGGTGGTGTGTGTGCATGTCCATACATTTGACGTAATACATAAACATAATTGCCTAATGGTCCGCTTCAGTCTGTTGCTCCAATACGTCAACCTGGCCGCCATTTATTATAATGTCTGTAGGTACTGCAATTCTCTGTTCTGGATTTGTTTATGTACATAAACTTGTGAAGTATCACAAGCAATGTATCAAAATTCCACTGATTTTCTGAAATAGCCTAAACTTTGCATTTGGGGACAATCCAGCGCAGCTCTTTGATAATGAGCTGAACTCTCCTTCCTCTCTATGTATTCTAGTATTGGATGATCACAATATGTAGCCTATTCCTCTTTCTTTTTCTCCTTTGGAGAAGAGAGAGGAGATCAATGCATCACTGCTTGTATTGACTCCAAAATGTTTCGGGTTTTTTCGGAATAGGTTAATTAATACGCATCGAACTCAGTGTGCAAGGTTTGTGTAAGTGACACATGTTTCGGATATGAATACAAACAAAACGCATGCGAAAATTTCAGACTTCAGTGTGCAAAGACCTTTAATTGTGCCAACTGATGATTAACATTAAAAAAATGACTAATTCTACCTCTTCCCAACACGGAAAACCACCAACAATCAAAAATACATAATAATATATGGTCTCAATGCTTTGGAATAATAAAATGTGATTATAATGGAAGTCAATGGGGCAAAAACAGCCCCCAACATACTGAAAGGGTAGTCAATTTGAACAACACACAAGAGTTAAATCATCATATCAAAAGCAACCAACTCCAGTATCACGACAACACAACAGTACAGTACAACATGTCAGCATAAAACATCTGACTCTGGAAAAATCCTGTCTTCCACGACACAAGCCCTAACAAGGAATCCCTACGAGACAAAGCAAAGCGCTTCTGTACCATTGAGGAGCCATTTTTCCATCAACGGAGCGAGACGTAATTCCAACAGACAGCCTCTTTCCGCACACCAAATGTGGAAGTGAAAGGCCATTACTGTATTTGTCAGAGAACTCATTAACGGATTCACATCAGAGAGAAGGACAATATATGCACGCGTGAGGGGTTAAACCGAGACAGAGGAATACAAAACGTTGTAAGAGACAGAAAACGAACATCAGCAGAAGGCCATGAGGGGGGAAAAAAAAAGAGAAGATCCGTTTTAATGAGCATCGTAAAACTTAACAAAAATGTTCTCTGTTTCCATTCCTGACAATTTTGCCAATTTCATAGTAAACAAGCATGGAGGAATACTCTCTGACAGCATCGCCTTGATATGGTAAACAGTCTGGCTTTGAAGCGCGCCGTCAGATTATACATCGCTGAAGTCTGAGATTTGTTAAGATTATTCTTGTTATAGCTAATGACGCAGCTCATGGAGAAATAAACACACTGATATTTGCGGCGTGGAAAATTATTTGCGAAAAAAAAAAAAGCGGCAAATGTTTTCCCTTGGCTTGGCAAAATGACTGGGGCATGTTTGGGGTATGATATTGCTAAAATATTTATGATGAATAGCGGGCGCAGATGCCAGCCAAATTTGCAGGACTTCCTGAGGAATGTGTGTGTGTGTGTTTGCGTGTGTCTGGGCATAAACAGAGTGCCAGGCTTCACAATAACCCAGGCTCCTCTCGGCTCACAGTCGCGGACACAGCAGATGCTGCGTTCATCTGCTGCGCTACACAGTAACTGTCCAAATATTGACACGCAGCTCCAGCCCCTGCTGATTTCTGTTAACCCTTCAGCGTTTTTTGCTGGAAATGTGGCTCTGCTCTGATGCAAGAGGTGTTTTTTAGGTTCAAATGACGCAATTAAAAAGACAGTCATATTTAATTAATGTAATTAAGATTTTTTTTTTTTTTAAAGAGCTTATATTTTGATGAATTAATAAAAAAATACAGTTAAAAACCAATGTAATGAATTAGAAATTATTAGAAATGTTATTATATTTATACAAAAATAAATAAATTAATAAATAAATAAAATTATAAGACCAAATTAGTCAAAACTATTTTAATTTACTTTTTTTCATTTAAAGGTAAAATAAAATTATATAAAAAAAATGAAACAAGCAAATTTATATATTTTTAAATAAATAAATACATACACAAATAAATAAATAAATAAATAAATAAATTCAATTAACATTTAATCCATTTTTGACAAAGAATTATGACAAATTATCATATATATATATATATATAAAATATTATTATTTAATTATTATAGAAAATACATAAATTATTGAAAAACCGACTGCAGACCAAATTAGTCAAAACTATTTTAATTGACCTTTTTTGAAGGTAAAATAAAATTACATTTAAAATAAAACTCATTGAGCAAATTTATATATATTTTTAAATAAATAAATAAAACATCTGCTAAATTCAATTAACATTTTAATTACTTTTTGACAAAAAATATTGACAAATTAGTATATATACATTATATTATTTGAATTTTATAAAATACATAAATTATTGAAAAAAACTATTTAATAGAATTAAAAAAACAAATTGACCTTTTTTGTTTAAAGATAAAATAAAATCTTTTTTAAATAAGCAAACTTATAGATTTATATATTTTTGACAAAAAAACATTGAACAATTTTTCAAATACATTCTTTTGAAACTTGAATACTATTCTAAACAAACTTTGCTGAAAACATTATTATCAAAAATTGTGTGATATGGCCCCTTTAAAAATTTCATGTGAACAAATGCAGTCAAAATGTGTACACAAGCAGCATCCTGGACACACAAGCTGAACCCCCGCTCCTCACAGACAGACAGACAGACAGACAGACAGACAGACAGACAGACAGACAGACAGCTAATATGAGTTTATGATGTTTTCTGAGGCAGTGACAGAGGCGACGCTGTGTTTTTAAGAGCTCTGTAGGGATTTTCTCAGACCGCTTTGAGTGGCCACTGAACGGGTAAATCAAGACACACATCTGACAGCAGAGAGACGCTCAATACACACACACACACACACACACACACACACACACACACACACACATGCGCGCACACACACACACACATGCGCACACGCGCGCACACGCACACACGCACACACACACACACACACAGCGTCTCTCTTTCTCTCTGAGGTTCAGTTTGACCACAGGCTGAGCGAGTCCAACATTTACACCATCACAACTGCCAATACAGCAGTGCCTGACAGATTCACATTAAAAACAATTTGAGTCTCGAGAAGTTGGTTTTCTCAATAGAACTCTACTCATTACTTTTGTTTATGAATTTAGAATTAACTACAAGAGAAAAAACAGTATGTTATATTATATTACATAAAAAAATTAAATCAATTACAAATATCTGCAGTGATGCTAGATTTTTTTTTTTTTGCATTTTATTCAATAATATTATATGATTATATTATAATTGTTATATGAAATATAAATGTTTCTATTTATATTTTTATAATTTTGCATTGATCTTCGATGACTATTATATTTTTGATTATGCTGTTGCTTATTAATTATGATACACTAAAATATATATATTTTTATATATTATATTATTTTATATTATATTATATTATATCGTATTATATCAAAAATTATATTATATCATATCATATCATAATATATATATATATATATATATATATTACATTATATTATATTATATCAAAAATTATATCATATCATAATATATATTATATTATAGTATATTATATTACATTATATTACGTTATATTATATTATAGTACAAATAATAAAATCAATTAAAAAATAACTGCAGTGATACTAGAAATATTGCATTGCATTATATTAAATATTAAAATAATTGTTTATATTTTAATATTCACATTGATCCTGGAAGACTATTATATTATATTATATTATATTATATTATATTCCTTAATTAGCAAAATCTATAACTCTCTTTATCACTTAAGATTAATAAAAAATAAAACAAAACAGGTTTTAAATTAAGTTTATCTTCAACCTTCATGTTCAGCTTCAAGCCGTCTAATAAAGTTCTATAAATCAAACAAAAAAAATTGAAAACCATCAAACTCGCTTTTTTAATCCAAAGTTTGACCAATTCCAGTTATCAAATCCCAGTAGCACCATTGCAACAAGTCTGACATCGATACTGGACCGAGATCACGACCTGAGCAGATCTCCAATTCCCCGCGTTCATTCGCAGGCCTCCGCAGACCCGACCGCAAAACTCCAACCTTTCCATTATCCGCAGTATTAACCACTGACACTTCTTCTGCTTCCGAGAAGAAAAAAAAAACATTTCAGAGAACAGAGCAAGTTGGAGAGGGAAAAAAAGAGAGGAAAAGTGACAAATATAAAGTTAACATGTAATTTATATGATCAGAATCTGACGATAACTGAGAAAAAGTTGATCAGGAGCTCTATAAAGCTGAAAAAATGCTGAGATAATAGCAAAAAATGACACAAGGGCCCTAAGATGTTCAGATAGATGCAAAGATAGAGGTAAGATAAAAGCTGAAAATATATTTGCACAGTTTGGAGTGGTATACTAATAATAATCATACAGTTGAAGTACAGTTGAAGTCACAATTATTCGCCCTTCTGTGAATTTATTATTCATTTTCAAATATTTCCCAAATGATGTTTATCAGGGCAAGGACTTTTTCCACAGTATTTCCTATAATATTTTGTCTTCTGGAGAAAGTCTTATTTGTTTTATTTCAGCTAGAATAAAAGCAGTTTTTTTTTTTTTTTTACATTTTAAGGTCAATATAATTAGCCCCCTTTAGCAATATTTTTTTCGACAGTCTACAGAACAAACCACTGTTATATAATGACATGTCTAATTAACCTAGTAAAGCCTTTAAATGTCACTTTAGCCTGAATACTAGTATCTTGAAAAATATCTAGTTAAATATTATGTCCTGTCATCAAGATAAAAGAAATCAGTTATTAGAAGTTAGCTATTAAAACTATTGTGTTTAGAAATGTGTTGACAAAAATCTTCTCTCCGTTAAACAGAAATTGGGAGAAAAAGAATATACAGGGGGGCTAATAATTATGACTTCAACTCTATGTACAGTGCATCACGTGTGTAAATGTTCTTTCCTCTCAACAACAAAAACCCTAGAGAAAACTGACAGTAGTGAGAAAAAAGCAGCATCCAATCACAATGGTTCTCCTATTGCGTCAAATCACATTAATTTTTGTAAATGTATACAATATATTGCTTTAAAGGGCACCTGTTTTACCCCTTTAAAATGTGTCTTCAGAATATGTCTGTAAAGTTTCAGCTCAAAACACCCAGTAGTGCTTTGAATACTGTGTAGCTGTTTTTGTGGCCTGTGCCTTTAATGCTGGTTCTCCCCGCCCACCGTTCTCACGTGCCTGTCAGAGTGTGCCTCTGCCTCGGCTGCCTCAGATAAACAGACAGACATGAAGGAAGCAGATCTCACGTAACGTTTGTTAGAAATACTACAGTAAGAACTTTCCCAATGATTATTTGATTTATGTGTTGTGGAGTTAATTCAAGCCTTTCTGCGATGAGTCACTCATAATGTCGTTACAAAGTTCACGCACACACGCACGCACACACACACAGCACGCGTGTAACTTTGCACTTTGCACAGCACTGTGACAGGATACACGTTAATATCCACTGCCGAATGGATATCGGTTATGCTAACGTACAAAATAAACCTGACTTAACGTCCACAAACTGGGATTGAAGCGTCTTCTTTTATTTTTATAACTGTACTGACATGCGGTTGTGGTGATAAGGTAAAGCTGAAGTCATTCGCTGTCATTCATTACAAACATGCACTGTTTTAAAAACGTTTTAAACTTGTAAAACTCATTCTTGATTACATTTGATGATGACTGATGATCACAGCGAGCTGAACAGATCTTTTAACCCCAGTTGCTTTGTGCACGTCCTATCTTGTTGATATGATTATACGCGTTACTACAGAGACATGTTAATACATGGCTGTCAATCAAATTGGTGGGCGGGGAAACCGCACTCCTACATCAAGTTGCCGTTGGCCTCAAAATAGGAGGGATTTGGATCCTAATTTAACGT
>CAIGQW010056782.1:6236198-6250365 GCA_903798125.1 Danio choprae
AATCACAGAACGATAGTCAGAATGACAGATCAAAACCAAGAGTCAGACTAATTCATACAACTACAGAACAGGTAGATTACAATAATCATCATCATCATCATCATCATCATCATCATCATCATAAACTATCATTCCACAACAGTCTAATAGTAAGCTACTTGCATAAACTGTATGGAATGTGCAGTCACAAACAGCAGAACAGTGTTTTGAGAAAATGTTTTTAACTCATAAGCAACTCAAAAATGCGTTTTGAGAGTTTTGAGACTTGTTTAAAGTGTTGAAAGCCCCGCTCGCTGGCATTTGTTTACTTTAGCTGATGGCTATTGTGCTCTACTACAGTATCAATAAGCAATCTGACCTTTTCCCACAGTCTGCTGCTGGAAAGGCCTTCATTTGTCAGCACCATGAGCTAATTTTAGCTCTTCCCCAACCAAAGGCCTACAAGTTACTCTGTTACCGGGACGGATATATGATCAATTCGGAGAGTTGGTATTGGTGCGTCAAAAAGCTTCGGAAGTGGCAGGAGACACAGAAGTGGCTGACACAGCGTCCTGCGGTGCTGCTTTAGATGAGCGGACCCCGCTGATAAGCCTGGGAAAACGGCGGCACAAAGGCAGTCCGTAAATCCCCGCAATGGGGGCTTCTTTAGGTGACGACATGCGTAAGGAATGCTATAGAGAAAACACCTCGGTGTGCTCTAGCTCCTTTTGTGAGACGAAGTGATGGGGGCTTTACCTCCATTTACAGCCAAAATCACAGCTATGACACTGGCTTATTAAAGTGACAGGTGGGCTAGTGAGCATATGCGCCGCTAAATTTATTTATCTGGGCTGTGCAGCGGGTATCACGAGTTATGTGTCTTCTAGCCGCTCTAACGGGAATAATCAATTGTAATTTTGCATGCGAAAAGCCCAGGAACGCCCGTGCAGGTGCGGATGATCAAATCACTGCTTGATAAAGAGGGAAAAATGAGGCACATTATGCTCTTACTACTATTAAACAGCATTCACCACACATTTAATGCCTATATTGAGGTGCATTACAGTTTATTCAGATCCTCATTTTCTATCATTACTTTACAGGTAGTGAGAGAATCATTATATTTAAGCCATCTGACAATATACATTATTTTAGTCACAATATACATATTAAACAGCATTCACCACACATTTAATGCCTGTATTGAGGTGCATTACAGTATATTCAGATCCTCATTTTCTATCATTACTTTACAGGTAGTGAGAGAATCATTATATTTTAGCCATCTGACAATATACAGTCAAATATGTCAATATGTCAAAGTTCAAAGTATCTGTTAACAAATGACCTTTAAAAACTATATAATCAACGAGCTCAGATCAGTATGGATGCAAATAAAGTTGGATCTATTAAATATGTGCATCACATGACTTTTCTCTATATTTGACAATGATATAAAGTAGCTTCTTTAAATGCTGGGTTGTTGTAACCCAACGTTGGGTCAGAAATAGACAAAACATAGACATTTTTTTTTCCAATTCAATTGAATTGACACTTTTTGAACTAAATGGTTGGGTTTAACCATATTTGACCCAACACTGGGTTATAAAAAGCAACTTTTTAAAGTGTAATATATTAATTTACCTCAATATAGTAGAATGTACACTCTGTAAGACCCAGTGAAATTTAAAAAAAGAGCAGGTACAGGTGAGGATGACCAAATCACTGCTTGATAAAGAGGGAAAAATGAGGTACATTATGTTTTTACTACTATTAAACAGCACTCATCACACATTTAATGCCTATAATAAGGGGCATTACAGAATATTAAGATGGAAATGATCATTATTTTCTATCAATACTTTAAAGGCAGTAAGAGAATCATTATATTTTAGCCATCTGACAATATACATTATTTTAGTCACAATATACATATTAAACGGCATTCACCACACATGTAATGCCTATATTGAGGTGCATTATCGAATATTCAGATGGAAATGATCATCATTTTCTATCAATACTTTACAGGCAGTAAGGGAATCATTATATTTTAGCCATCTGACAATATACACTATTTTAGTCACAATATACATGTTAAAGTTCATTGTATCTTACCTTTTAAAACGATATAATCAAACATTGGATTGGATTAGTATGGATGTAAATAAAGTTGGATCTATTAAATTTGTGTATAATATGAATTTTCTCTATTTATGACATTAATATAAAGAGGCTAATATATATTGTTTTTATAAATGCTGGATTGTAACACATTGTTGGGTCAGAAATAGACAAAACATTGACATAATATTTCCAATTAAATTTTATTGACACTTATTTGACCCAACACTGGGTTATAATAAGCAACTTTTTAAAGTGTAATATATTTATTTACCTCAATATACTGTGTGTAGTAGAATGTAAAATATATAAGGCCCAGTGAAACGTAAAAACAAATATTATTGTCCCCATTTTTTCCATTCAGTTAGATTTTTTAGTAGGTTTTTAATTAAAACTTTATTTTAATAATTTTTATTATTATTATTTAATTATTTTTCATTTGAATGTATAGTTTATCAAAACCAGGAAAATGTATACCAAAATAACAATTTATTAAGCAAATTTAATTAGACAATTTGTTTAATGACGTCTACAAATATGTTTAATTTGTTCTCACATTTTGCTTTATTCAATAAAACTTCATTTTTAAGGAGCATTATTTTATTATTATTATTATTATTATTATTATTATTATTATTATTAAAATTGTCTGACAATCCAAATATAGTTCATTCTGTTTTTATATCTGCATTGTGAAAACCATATGGAATATTCCGGAAAAACAAGTAGTCCAAATCCTTAATTTACCTTTGAAAAAAGAAACCAACATCTTACATGCAGAGAAATGTTGAGAAAAATGGTGCCATCTTCAAATCAGAATGATAAAGACATTGTGCATAAATCACATGCAAAGCCAAACCCCAATCCAAGTACTGTATGCAGTGCATTTAAATCCATTTCTTTGCCAGTGCATATACAGGAGGATTACACATGTATTCTGGAAGCGCTGTAGAGTTTGTTCAAGCTCACAAGTGTTGCTGGAACACTAGAGGGGGGCGAGTAAAGGGCAACACTTGCTGCTAGCATTAGATGATCGCACCACTGCCAAACCAAAGAAGCAGATGGGAGTCAGCGGGCAGAACATCTGTCTTTAGAGCCAGATACTAAATGAAGGTCTTAAAACCACTGTGGACATTAAACACGTAGAAAGGGAGCTCGGGTTTTTTACCGCAGCCGCAAACCATCACAAAACCTGTGACATTCAGAAGCAACACTTCAGCCGCCTAGAGCACGATCATCTCTGATCTCTTCACTCTGGCTTAAAAAGGCACGTATGTACTGCCTAGAGTCCTCAGAAACCTTATAAAGGCCTTCGATAGATGTATGAATGTGTAGTAGAGTCAGCAATCAGGCCAAACCGGGCCTATTTGTCACTATCAAACCTTATTAAACAATATGCTGGTTTCGAACGCAGCTTTAAATGATCTTAAAGAGACAGTTCACCTAAACATTTTAATTTACTCAACTTTCACTCGTCAAAACCTATTTGAGTATCTTGAACACAAAAGAAGATGTTTTGGAAAATGCTGTTAGTTGGTACTCACTGATTTCCATAGTAATTTGATTTATTATTATGGAAGTGGATGGGTGCCAGCGACCAGCATTCTTCTAAATATCTTCTTTTGTGTTCAACAGAAGAAAGAAACTCATTCAAAGGTTTATTAAACACATGAGGCAGAGTAAACAATGAGGTCATTTTCATTTTGGGGTGATTCTGAGCAGCCCGCAATATCATCATATTTACTGTTAACAAGTAAGGTTGGATGATTAGTCGAAGAGTAATCAAAATCGACATTCAGAACCTATAATCAATCCAATTTTTCCAGGACAATTTTTTCTATTACTTTCCCTACCGCGTGTGAAGTCACGTGACCCCGCTCTGTTAAAGGCTGTGGCTGATTTCTACTTCTGTGGCCACTTTGCAGCCACATCTGATATCTGGTCAAGCAGGACGATGGACCCATTCTTGAGCCTTACTTTACACTACATTGACGATGATGGGAAGCTGCGCCTGAGATTTTCCATTACATTCAAATTATTATTTACATTAAAATATTTGTTTACAGAAGATGGAGGATGCAAGATGCACTGTTTAAAATATTATTTCAAGAGTTCACACTTAGATATTGCTTGATAATAATAGCAGGTTTGGCATGCTGTCCCGGGAGAGAACCCTGAGCTCGGAGATAGTTGAGCCCAGGGCTCCCGCCTGGTAAATAAGCATATAAGGGGGTACGAGATCAGATAGTTCTCGAGAGCTCCCCCTGGTAAATAAGCATATAAGGGGGTACGAGATCGGATAGTTCTCTAGAGCTCCCCCTGGTAAAGGAGGAAAAGGAGGAGATGGGGTGGATGGGGGGTTTCTTCGAAAACGAAGATAAGAGAGTAGTTTTTTGACAGGCTACTTATAGGGAGTTTGTATTAATCTGATTGGCTTACTAGTGATTACTGATGAGAGACTGGCTGTGATCAATCATATCACATGCTCCTCTCGAAATTAGTTTGTGAAACTTCACTTACAGGATATGCAAGAGCTATTTAATTTAAATTTAAATTTAATAGATGAGATACTGCTTGTTTTCTACTTTTAATATGAAAAACACTGAAAATAATTTAGTTTATTTCCAAAAGTGCAAGTTATTTTTTCCCCACTGTTTTATGCCGTTCGTTTTAGCCAATGTGCTTCAATTTCAGTTGTTCAACGTTGATGTTCAATAAATGATCACAGATAGAGTGTGTGTTTCCTTCAATTATTACCCTTCGTTCAAACATCTCTCACATGTAATATGTGAGCATATTTAGTGAAGTACGAGGGCAAAAAAATAAAAATAAATAAATAAATAAAATAATCATTCATTAATCGTAATCGAGTTAAAATGTTCAATTAATCCAGATTTGGATTTCAGGCCAAATCGCTCAGCCCTGAAAACAAGTGAAGAAAATTCAGATGAGAGTGACTGTAATGATAACTATGTTCTACGTACAAAAGCTGCGTTTCTCATAAATGTCAAAGTCGGGCAAGTTTCCATATGTGTTTTCATTTTTTACACTCTATTTTACTCTATTCACTCTATTATTACATTACATTTGCGCCTTATGCTGTGCTGTTTTGTGAATTGTGTAATTCATTTCATATTTACTGCTGAAAAGTTGGTTATAATAGTTTTTTTTTTGGGACAACTAACATAAAATGTAAAAACAACTACACTCTAAACTCTGTCACTGTCACTGGATACACTTTTGTACCTAAAAGCTCCACACTAGTACCTTAAAGAGATAGTTCACCCAAAAATGAAAATTACCTCATTTATTTCTCCATTGTTTTTTTTTTTCTTCTGTTTAAGACAAAAGAAGATACTTAGAAGAATGCTGGTTACTGTGCCCCATTGATTTGCATAGTAATTTGTTTTATGACTATGGAAGTCGATGGGTGCCAGAGACCAGCATTCTTCTAAGTATCTTCTTTTGTGTTCAACAGAAGAAACAAACTCATAAAGGATTAATAAATACACGAGGATGAGTAAACGATGAGGTCATTTTCATTTTGGGGTGATTCTGTGAGTTTCTCACTACAGCAGAATACAATATCATCATATTTACTGTTAACAAGAGAACAAAACTCAGATGAGAGTGACTGTAATGACAACTATGTTCTTACAAAAGCTGCGTTTCTCATAAATGTCAAAGTCGGGCAAGTTTCCATATGTGTTTTCATTTTTTACATTATTTTTGCACCTTATGCTGTGCTGTTTTGTGAATTTGTGTAATTCATTTCATATTTACTGCAGAAAATTTGGTCATAATAGTATTTTTTTGGGATAACTAACAACATAAAATGTAAAAATAACTACACTCTAAACTCTGTCACTGGATACACTTTTGTACCTAAAAGCTCCACACTAGTACCTTAAAGAGATAGTTCACCCAAAAATGAAAATTACCTCATTTATTTCTCCACTGTCTCCACATTTTTTGGGGACAACTAACATAAAATGTAAAAACACGCTCTAAAGGCACAAGAGCTGTCACTGGATACACCTTTGTACCTAAAAGCTCCACATTAAAGAGATAGTTCACCCAAACATGAACATTACCTCATTATTTATTTCTTCATTGTGTGGTTTTATACCTTCATGCATTTCTTTCTTCTGTTGAACACAAAAGAAGATATTTGTAAAAATGCTGGTTACTGTGACCCATTGACTTCCACAAAGAAATATCAATGGACCTCCATAAGTCCCAGCATTTTTCAAAATATCTTCTTTTGAGTTCAACAGAAGAAAGAAGCTCAGAAAATGTTTTGAACAGGTGAAGGGTGAGTAAATGATGACAGAATATTCATTATGGTGAATTATTCAAGGGGCGACACGGTGGCTCAGTGGTTAGCATTGTCGCCTCACAGTAAGAAGGTCGCTGGTTCGAGTCACGGCTGGGTCAGTTGGCGTGGGTTTCCTCTGGGTGCTCCGGTTTCCCCCACAGTCCAAAGACATGTGCTATAGGTGAATTGTGAATTGAATAAGCTAAATTGGCCGTAGTGTATGTGTGTGAATGAGTGTGTTGGTAGTTTCCCAGTACTGGGTTGCAGCTGGAAGGGCATCTGCTGTGTAAAACATATGATGGATACGTTGGCGGTTCATTCCGCTGTGGCGACCTCTGATGAATAAATGGACTAAGCCGCAGGAAGATGAGGTGCGACAGCTTTTGAACAGTGACGGCTTTTGTACGAGTATTTCTGAGTGTATTGGAAACAACGTCACCAAAGATCAGACGCATAAACAACTCCCTGGACAAAACTGATGGAAATTGATTTCATAGTAAAAACAAAAACAAAAAGAGTAACAAGTAGCTTCAGTCTCCTCTGAAGCATGACTTTCAAAAGTTGCAATTAATAATAAGGTTAACCCTAATATATAAGAACCATACCTTACTGCCCAAAAACTATGTTCACACACAGGCGGTCAAAAATGCAATTCAGTGAGCATGACTGATCTGCCAGCCACCGATTCATTGATACATCCATAAAGGACATGGGCGCACATAAAATGCAAACTCAAAGAATAATCAAACAGCTCAGCTCAGATGTAGCGATGTATACATCTCACGCCATGAGCCGTGCAGTAATGCACGGAGAGACCGCACGATTACCTTTGCGGGATGCATCTTCTTTATGTCTGTCTCTCTGCTCTGACCTTCACAATAACAGAGACGAGTGGCGGCTGGTGAGAGCCGCGGTAATCACCGCACAACACGCGCAACACAGATGGGGGCTGGAAATCCCTCTTAATTGTGATAAATACACATCAGAATTGCTTATTTGCCTCCATTCCGTGCCGCGTACGATGCTGGCGAATCAACGGGTTGCATCCTTTGTGTGATGGTATAGCTCAGCTTGGTCCGTCTGCCTCTCCAGCATCCGCCGCTTTATTTCCACCATAAACCAACCGTGTTTTGAAATCACGGATAAACATAAACACTCCTGAGTATTTAGCGAGATATTCCTAATTTCACATCAAAGCATTATTATAATGAACCGCCGCTGTATGTTGTTCGTGTCGGAATGTGATTTCAATAACAAGCAGGCCAATTTTACAAACCCTTTTTTTTTTGTAATAGCATTTTGTTAATTTTATTACGCATGCAGCTTTTATGAATCTCTAGGAGCATTTCGAACAATAAAACAAAAGACAGACGCATTTACATTTTCCATCCTAAAACAAAAGTGATATGCATCATCACATGGAGTGTCTTGTTAATGGACCTGTTGATATACAAGCCATTACAGAGCCGATGCTGTACAATGCGACAGCAAATAAAGCCCGAGCATTTCACAATGCCACAACTCCGGCCGCAATCTATGGATCCACTGCTGCACCGTAGGAGAGGAAATGGAACAGTTTAGCACTTTTGTTTGCTCACAGTGAGGGAGGGAGGCAATGCTTTCTTCAACACAAAGCCAACTTTGTGTTTAGTGTTGTGTATAAATTCACGCCAACCAATCTCTCGCTCTCTCCCACTCTCTGTGGATTCTCGTCCGACTCCTTGGGAGTTGCTTCGCCCAGGAGCACAATCCCTCCCTTCCCGACACTTACTACGGCAGGAATTGGTGCTAGTAAACAGCCCTGCATTAAAAAATAAATAAATAAAATAAACTCCCCTAGAATTTCAGCCCCGGTGTTATTCGGTTCAACTCTCAAGTGCAGCCACATAACGAATCACAGAGTGCAATTTAGCCCTTCAGAATGCCGGTCGGAAACAGGTGATAAAGGGAGCACTCGTGCACCGGCTATGAAGTTTCCCCCTCTCAAAATTAATTCCATCTTCAAGATTCCTATCTCTGCGATATGCTCGGAATGGCACACAAATACGCTCCCGCCAGAAAGATTACTGCAGACTGACTTAGCATAAACATCTCCTGCTGTTATGACTGGCAGGGGGTGGAATATAATTCTAAAGTCGTGGCCTATTTAGACGTAGGTGCATTAGTGTAATCTGCGCATTATGAGCGGAATTATGAAATAATCGAGCTTGATGAGAGTTTTGTCAAGATTGCTAATGATAGCCACACTCCGGTCAGGCACACACACACACACACACACACACACGCGCACACACATTCATTCTAGCAGAGTTGATACAGTATATGAAACGGGCCGTGTTTACATTGTAAAATGTCACTGGCTCTACGGCTGATATTTTGTACACACACACACACACACACACACACACACACACTGCAGGTGAATTATTGCATACAATTTAACATTAGTTCAACAAGCTGTACACGGCACGCAGTCACAAGCAGTATAGTGTGAATCAGCGCTGACTAATTTAATACTCCTGAAAGCTAAAAAGCAACGGAAAAAAACATATTATTTTTGTATGAGTCAGAATGAGCAAAATTCTACAACATGACCAGAGAAAATAAGACAACCACTTGTCGTAATGATGCATACGCCATGAAAAGCACTTGATAATACAGAAGATAGCAATCAAACGCACCCGACTAGTGTAAGCAATTTCGCATCCTGAGAACAGCTTATCGTGAAGTAATTTCATAACTGTGGATTAATTTAGTGCAACACCTGCCGTGATGCATATGCACATAGCTCAGACAAAAAAAAGCAATAGAACAGCCTTTAAACAGCCACCTCACTAGACTACATAAACTATAGTCGTGTTCACAATTCAGATCTATAGAGCAGCTAATCCTTGCAAATGACAGAAATATAGACACTCGGTTAATCTAGTGTCTGATTAAATACACTTTAAAGTCCTCAAGCTACCAAAATAGTGATTCCAGAACTATATCCGATATCAGGATCAATATAAATCAAGTCATTTTAGAATTGAAAAAACAGTGGATCACCTGTCATCAACTGCAGGGAGTGTAAAATGACTTGTACAAAATAGCAGCGCTTAAACATTCGCCTGACTCATGTACAGGCTAGTTTTAGATCGCAATTTCAGATCTATAAATCATGACAGCAAAACGATGAATTTTTAGTGGTGTATTCCTGATCTAATGCATTACGCCCTCAAACATCCGCTTTATGCACAGAATCTCAGATCTGACAAATGAATTTAGTGCACCACCTGTCATCAGCTGAAAAGCCTGGGAATTTCAACTACTCCACAGCAGTAAAAACCTATTGCAATGTCAACTGTGATGGCAGTCATACACCTGCCATGTAAGACTAAAAACACTACTATAAAAGCATTTTAGCTACTCAGATCCCACTTTAACACACTAGTCTTGTGATCAAGAACAACAAACAAATATTGCTTATACAGGATTTCAAACCACATCAAGAGTTTCCGATCCAGGACTCAAATGCACATCAATCTACATAGAAACTTCCTCAAACAGCAGCCTGCTGCATACTACTTCTCAGCAGTAAACAGAGTGTTTAACTCAGATTGGCCTAATGCCGCGAAAACAAACGCCGAGCGGATGCAAAATTGTAACACAGTCGCGTATGAATGTCCACAATTTTCCGCGAACCTGCCAGCACAGCGCGACACACGCCAAACACATTCAACGGTCATGTCCTCTGTCCACCAAAAACACACACACTCTCTTTCTCCCTCACACACACACCAGCGTAAACACACACACTCGCCGCTTCTGTCAGCGTGTATACCTGTTACCCAACCCCTCACACACACACACACACACTCCTGCGGAAAGGGCAAAGTTTCACATCCCAGTCCAAAATGCCCGTCAGCGCACGCGTTTCTACAGACACACACAACAAACCGAGCGTTTACCGTTCTCTTCTGGAAGGGTCTTGCTGAATGCTGGGCTTGGTGGGCGCCATCTTCCTGCAATTATTAATTACACTTTTTTTCCTCTGGATTTCACGCGACGAGCAGCTGACAGCGGAACCGGGAGCATTTAAGCAACGCCATCGGCGGTACCGGAGCGCCCGTGCCCGTGTCTCCGTGCGTTAAGATGCGTTCAGACGGGAGCGAGACCAGACGACGCTGAGATCCAAAGGCATGCCAATAAAGTGAGAGGAAACCCGGGGACGCTCGTGCGATCCGGCGGCTGTCCTCGCGGGGTAAACCAGGGCAGGAATCAGTGCACGAGAGGGGCATTAACGCCACGACGTGCCCCTCGAACACAGCCGCTTCTTCCTAGCATGTTTGTCCGCATTTTCCAGCGTTTTTCCTGCCTCTCTCTCCCTCTCATCTCCCTCTCCTGCCGGCGCAACAACGCCACTCAGTTGTAGTTGGAAATAGTTTGAGTTTATAAGGAATATACAGGTTGTTTTTCAGGCGTTGTTGAGAAGATTTACATACGAAAAAACGCTTAATGACGGCTTTTGATTGTTTGCTTATTTCTGTATTTTTTAAATAAACATGTCGAATGGTGTGATTGACAGCTGTCAAAATCTACTCACACTGTGTTTCATGATGTGAGACTATATTATTTGAAAACAGATGCTTTGCAAAAATAATAAAAAATTAAATAACCCCTATATTATTGTCTTTTTTTATTAAAGAGATACGCCACGTGTTAAAGTACATCTACGCAAACCTGTATCAGAAAAATGTCCATGCTTGAAGCACACAGTTCAATGCACTTATTCAATACATTATTTATATTATTCTCCAAATTATCCGTCTCGGCATAAATATAGGCCTGTTTGGTGAGGTGCATTAAACCATGTGACCTGTCAAGGTCATGAGCTGACAGCCACCCCATTTAATGTCCTGTTCATTGTGTTGTGCTCTAAATACACTGTTTAATTGAACGTGACAGTGTATGTAAGCATGTGTGCACATGATTCTGCTGATATAGTAACAATCAG
Organism: Danio choprae; assembly: GCA_903798125.1. NCBI lineage: Eukaryota > Metazoa > Chordata > Actinopteri > Cypriniformes > Danionidae > Danio > Danio choprae. The sequence goes on from CAIGQW010056782.1 coordinate 6,247,616, forward strand.
TGGCTTCAAATCCATTAACGCCAATCTACCATCTAGCTTTTAGCAGATGAAGTGTTTCTATTTGTGTTCAAATGAATGGCTAAAACAACCCTGAGTCTCTTTAGCAACTTTACCAAGACTTCATTTGAATCTGTATGATTCAAAACCACACACACTGAGATTTTCTGCCCTTTGGCGATAAATTGTTCAACTAGTTCTTTGAAAATATATTAGAGGTCTTTTCTTTTTCAAACTAATTAACTAATTATACACTTTACTTGAACTAAAACTCTGAATTAATCATTCTTGTATTCATCACAATCAGCTTGTATACTTGATGTAAAAGAAAATGTTTATTTGTGTAATAAAAGTAATATTTGTTTTATTTATATTGACTATAAATCACAATATGACTTTCCTTCCCATCTGTCTGTGTGTATGCATGTGTGTGTGTTCCGGAATTTGACACACAATAAAACTTTACAGCTACACTAAACGGCTGGCTTTATATAGAGAGTCGTTTTGTGTGATAAATGAAGCAAAGCCTGAAACTAAGTTTAAACCTCCAGAGGGATCCAACAAAGCTGTATGTGTCTGATGTGAATGAATGCAACAGATATGACATGAATGAGTGTCACCTAGATGTGTGTGTGGGGGGGAAACAACATGCTTTGCGGTTAGTCAGCGTACCTTTGTTGGTAAGACGTCAAGCCTTGGACGTTTTGCGGATTCCCGTTTGTAGCTCCCGGGACTCTGGACGCAGCCGGCATCCCTCCGCCGCCCCCCGCACCTGCAGCCGCCGCCGCCGTCACCTGAACACTGAAATCCGGGAAGATCCTGATCATCCCCGAGCGCGCACCGCGATGCTGCACAGACCGAGTATGTGTGTGGATCAACCTTCCCTCCGCTCCGACAAATCACAGCAGCACAATCCCATTAGTGATGGAAACAATCTCATCTGCCATTCTGCGTCTTGTTTTCTGCTTTGAGAGGAGAGATCTGCTGCCTTTGCTGGAGCTCGCCGGCTGTCTGCGCGTCCTGTGCGCTTATACGCGGAAAAAAGTTTCAAACGCTCCAAGCTTTCCCGATCCTACGTTTTTAAATGGCGAATTTCCTCAGAATCTTGTTATTTAGCCATGTCCTCCGGTATATGACTGTCTTTATGGCTGCTTGTGAGTCTGATATCAGTTAGGGTCCGACGTCAGACTTAACTTACCATAAAGTGACACACTAACTCCTAAAACCATTATTCAAAGTATCTTCATATTATTTCAGCTTAACATTGGGTTTTGAAATGCTTTAAAAAGCCATTACAGAACTGAAAAAAACGCACGTGCGACGCTTTCCTTGTGGTGTGAAGGAATGTGTGCGTTTAAAGAAACGAGCACAGAACTTTTATCAGTCCGGTTTGTCCTGAAAAAGCTCTGCTGATTGAGATCAGAGACAGCTGTCCATTCCCAGTGTGGTTTAGGAAACAGATCTAAGTGTGTGCGCGAGGAAAGTCCAGTGCATGATGTGATCTGCTCGCCTCCTACTGTTGTGATGATGATGTGCTACTGCTTTCTGTTTCAGAGAGAAGGACCGATCAGCTTCTCCTTCTGGTGCTGATGCTGCAGAGGTCAGGTGCTGTCAGTAGTGCTGCTGCTGCTGCTGCTGCCAGGATCAATGTCTAAAGCTGATGGGATGTTTGCTGTGTGCATGCTCCTGATGTGTTGTGTTGTGTTGCCCTGCTGTGTGTGGCAATGCCATCGCTATAGCGCGTGCGGGAAGATGAACTCCGCCGCTCGTGCAGCTGATTAACGGCGCGCGCCGCCGCCGCGCAGCCAATGGGACGCTCGCACGGGAGCGCGCGGCGGTTTACCGCATCTGTTAACCCTTCACGAGCCGAACCACAAGGAGCATTCACAGATAAAGCTGTAAGGTCAATCACACTCCATTAAAAGGAGTTAACATCAGAATCAGAAAGAGCTTTATTGCCCGGTATGTTTACTCATACAAGGAACTTGTTTTAGTGACAGAAGTTTCCACTGTGCAACAGAATGACAATGACAACACGAATAATAAAGGAATTGTAAAAATTAAATAGAGAAACTATACAATTTGACAAATGTTTGTACAGTATTTACTTTACAGTAAAATAAGCAATAGAAAAAAATCGTTATTTGGCAGCCTAAAAATAGTAGTTAATAATACATTTAGATCTTTATATTGTTTAACCCATTTGCCATTTATAAATATAATAAATATAATAATAAATAATATAAATATACCAAAAAATACTACAATGACTTTATTTTTTTGTACATAAATAGGCTAGGGCCTCATGGTGGCGCAGTGGGTAGCACGATCGCCTCACAGCAAGAAGGTCGCTGGTTCGAGCCCCGGCTGGGTCAGTTGGCATTTCTTGTGTGGAGTTTGCATGTTCTCCCCGTGTTGGCGTGGGTTTCCTCCGGGTGATCCGGTTTCCCCAACAAGTCCAAAGACATGCGCTATAGGTGAATTGGGTAAGCAAAATTGTCCGTAGTCTATGTGTGTGAATGAGTGTGTGTGGATATTTCCCAGTACTGGGTTGCAGCTGGAAGGGCATCCGCTGCGTAAAAACATATGCTGGATAAGTTGGCGGTTCATTCCGCTGTGGCGACCCCAGATTAATAAAGGGATTAAGCCGAAATGAAAATGAAATGAAATGAAATAAATAGGCTAAATTATGCTGATTGTAGATTTACTCATTCATTCATTCATTTTCATTTCGGCTTAGTCCCTTTATTAAT
>CAIGQW010056782.1:6261186-6271186 GCA_903798125.1 Danio choprae
CAAAGCTGCTGAAAGTGACAGTTAAAATGTCAGAGAGATGAATGAGTGTGTTTTCTACAGGTGGTTTCTCAAGCCCACTCACCTGTGTGAGGCACACTCAGAACTGATCATATTTTGCGGTTGTCATTTTGATTCTTTTTCAAATATTTCCCAAGTGATGTTCAGCAGAGCAAGGACTTTTCCAATTGAATTTTCTTCTTGAATGAGTATTGAATAAAAGCAGTTTTTAATTGTTTTGAAATATTATTTAAGGTTAATAATTTTATATATTATTACACCCCTTAAGAATTGTATTTCAGTTGTCCAATAACTTGCCTAGTTAACCTAGTTAAGATGTTAAATCGCACTATAAGATGAACACTATATTGCAAAACAACTAGTTAAATATTATGTACTGTCATCATAACAAAGACAAAATGTATTATATTAGAAATTAGTTAGTAAACTGTTATGTTTAGGCGACGTAGTGGCGCAGTGGGTAGCGCTGGTTCGAGCCTCAGCTGGGTCAGTTGGCATTTCTGTGTGGAGTTTGCATGTTCTTCGCGTGTTCGCATGGGTTTCCTTCGGGTGCTCCGGTTTTCCCCAGAAGTCCAAAGACATGTGCTATAGGTGGATTGGGCAAACTAAATTGTCCGTAGTGTATGAGTGTAAATGAGAGTGTATGGGTGTTTCCCAGTGATGGGTTGCAGCTGGAAGGGCATCCGCTGCATAAAACATATGCTGGATAAGTTGGCAGTTCATTCCACTGTGGCGACCCCTGATTAATAAAGGGACTAAGCCAAAAAGAAAATGAATGAATGAATGTTATGTTTAAAAATGTGTCTCTCCATTAAACAGCACTTTATTCAGCACTTTATTACATTATTTCAGTAATTATTTTTGAAGTAATAATTTCAATTATTACAAATTATTTGGAGGTTAATAATTTTGCATTTAACATATATATCATGAAAAAATACTATATATAGTATATTTTTATTAAAAAATGTAAATAAATAAAAAATTAAAAACAAAACTATCAAAAAATGTATGAATTTGCTAAAAATGTTCTACAAAATAGGTACCTATGCATGTTAAATAAAAAAACTATTTTAGCATTTGACAAATGTTCAGTATCACTGTTTATTTTACTTTTTTAATATTCTTCGCATTGTATGCAACCAACAACCAAAGAAAACACACACACACACACACACAAAACAGGCTCATTTCAAAGCCACTGCTAATAAATCATGCTAACGTGCAGTATGGAGTGAACTGGAAAATGGGGTTGTTTGCAATGTAACGCTTGGCATGGAGAAAAGCCCCTGCGGCTGTTTCTCAGTTGTGTGTGTTGAAGCGGCTCCTACAGCACCTACCTTGACCTGAGGCCTGCTGCTGACTCTGGTTGTTCCTGCAGATGAGCTATCAGTCTGTGCACCACTGATCTGAGCCCTGCAGCCCTGCGCAACACCACTGCTGCTCTCTGACCTCGCCAGCTGCAAGACACACCAAAACACAGAAAGCTTACTTCCCTCATTTATTCCGTTTTTTTTTTGTCTTCTTGTTACTCTCTTAGTTTGTGCTGAACTTTTTGGGTTGTTTACAATGGACTGATTTTCATTCATTCATTTTCCTTCAGCTTAGTCCCTTTATTCATCAGGGGTCACCACAGCGGAATGAACCACCAACTTATCCAGCATATGTTTTACACAGCGGATACCCTTCCCGCTGCAACCCATCACTGGGAAACACCCATACACACTCATTCACACACATTCACTATGTAGTTTATTCAATTTACCTATAGCGCATGTCTTTGGACTGTGGGGGAAACCAGAGAACTCAGAGGAAACCCACGCCAACATGAGGAGAACATGCAAACTCCACACAGAAATGCCAACTGACCCAGTCTCGAACCAGCAATCGTCTTGCTGTGAGGCGACAGTTCTAACCACTGAGCCTATGAATTCTAATATTCATTCATTCATTTTTCTTTAGCTTAGTCCCATATTTATCAGGGGTCACCACAGCGGAATGAACCACCAACTATTTTGGCATACGTTTTTACGCAGCGGATGGCCTTCCAGCCGCAACCCAGTAGTAGGAAATATATTCTAATATTTAAATTATAAATTAAATTATAATATTTAAATTTAAAACTAAATTGTAATATTTACATTTAAAATAATTTTTTTTGTATTTAATATTTTTAATTAGAATATTAAAACTTTATATTATAGTATTTAAACGTTTCATTATAATATTAGAATTGCACATAATTGAATTAAACTAAATTAAATTAAGTATACAAAACATAAAAAATATGACTGTTTCCGGACAGGTTTCATGAACTGTGTACACTCTAAATCAGAATTTAATATAGAAAATATATAAAAAGTCAGTTTTTTTGCAGTGTGGTATATTAATTATTTTACACACTTTACATTTACAATGGCAAATGCTTTAATTAAATTGTAAACAAAATAAATAAATTAATTAAATGTTAAACTAAAAATATCTTAATTTGCGAGAGAGATGTAAATTAATTACTAAAAAAACAGAAAAATGTAAAGAGATAATTAACCAAACTACATTATGTTATAATGTTATGTTCTGTACTGTAATTTGGCACATTTCACATTGCATCAACAAAGTACACAAAATAAAAAATATATATCAGAATTAGATAGAAATGTCCTTAAATAATTAGATTTGTATATTAGATTAGCAGAAGAGTGATTAGAAACATTTTTTAAATGCTCAGTATTTCCCCACATTGAATGCCTGCAATATATTCTATGAAATACAATAGTGTACAACGATGAAATTGAAAACGTGACAAATTATAGTGAGAGATTTAAGCAGGGGCATGAACAGGATTGGAGGTTGAAACAATGAAGATTGTTATAGTTCTCTTCCTTTTTTCATCCAGCTATTTTAATGAAATCAACATGCCCTTATGCAATGTTACAAACACTGCAATTCAATTGATGGCGCGAGTAAAATTAATTCTGTGTTTTCAGACTCAACGATTAGCTGAAAAGCAGTAACTTAATTCGCCTGATATAAGGTCAAAGGCAGGATTTGCAGACCGAGTTGGAAGCGAGCAGAGAGAGAAGTTTGCATATAAAATAGAAAAGTACTTAAAAAGAACACAAATACATGCTAATTCAGTCATGAAATTAAGTAATGATCCTCGCCGCATTCTTGCTTATGAATCATAATATAATCTGACTGATTATGATTATTCTGTTCTGTAGACCTTAAAATTTTAAATCTACGCCTGCAAATCCTTCTTCCATTAGCACTTCAGGGGGAAAGCGCAGAGGAGGGTGAGAAGGGGCTGTGAGAGAATGAATAAAAATCCCCGCTTAAATATTTAGTCAATGAGATGAATTCGGCAGAAACGCACACCGCTCTCATTACAAGCAGATAGAGCGCGGTGTAATGTCGAAACACACCTGTTTATGAGTCGACCTGGCTTCCAGCAGAGAGCGGCGCCCTTTCCCGACATTCTTCTGTTTCATCGACTGTGAAGCAGGAGCCCTTTCATCGCTATCAGTCTTCCTTATCAGCGGACAGTTAATTTTGGGATTAATATAAAGGCTGCCATCCTCTTTTAAAGGATTTGTAGTGGAGCAAGAGACTCTTATCTTAGTCATTACAGGGGAAATATTGGATTCAAGCATTTTAGTATCTGCAAAACATTCAACAGTATCTATCGGGGTTTCACATGGTAAAGGATTAAGATAAGGCGCCTCATTATGGCACTCCGACTGGCTACCAGCTACACTTGCTTGAGAAACACCATGTGCTTTTTGGTATTCATCGCAGGCCGATGAAGGCGCTGGGTTTAGGAGAGCGAGGGGCTCTATTAGTTTGGCGCCATGTCTCGTGGGTCGTTTGCTAATGGACATGCTGTAACAGAGAGGAGGGCCTAGGTACACTTCTTCTGTACAGGCCTCAAACAGCGGCTCTTCGTCACGGATATCTGGGCTACTGGAAAGGATCGGGGTGCTGCTCTTGTCCTCGATGCATGTGCTGACCTCTCCGCAATCGCTGTCATGCGAAGACAGCGAGAGATATGAGTAAAAGTCGCCCTTTCTCAAATGAATAAGCCGATGGGAGTGCTCGAGGACCTTCTCTTTTATTTGAGATACAGACGTTGGGCTGCAAACCTCCGTCGGCTCCTCTTTGGTTTTCCGGGCCACAGATGTCAGGTCGATGATCTCCATCACAAAGTCATGAACGTTTTCCCTCCTGGCTTCTTCAGACATGAAAGTGGGGTCGCTGCAGCAATCTGAAGAGCTTTCCTGATGGTTCTCGTGGACGTCGTTCAGAAATGCGGCGAGCTGCTTCTGTCGGCTGTGAGCGTGTGCTGCTAACCTCGAGCAATCATCTATTGGAGACATTGAAGGGGAGGGACGGCGGGAATTGTGACAAGGCAGCTCGCCTTTTAACTGCCCTTCCAGGGAGCCCAAGCTCAACTGTTCGCATGAGGATGGAGAGGTGGCGGTCAACATATTGCTTTTGACACCTGTGGTAGCATCCACCCCGTAGGAGGCTTTAAATGGCTCCCCTTTCTTGGTTAGCAGACTTCCCTCCTCCCTCAGCAGCTCGTCGTCTTCATCTTTGGCTTTGATATGAGAGCTCTCAACATTGCCATTTTCCATATCATCCACAAAGCGGCTGATATAGTTCCTGGTGGCATCCCGACGGTTCCCATCCACCTCCTGGTGCTTGAGGCTCTCGTTTTTAGCATTAGTGTTGGCTTCCAGGAGCCTCAATGCAGATCTGCTGAGGAACTGCTGATCGCTGGTGGTCTTAATAGGTGACAGGATGTCTCTAGACAGGGTGCCACACTGCAGTTCATCCACTAGATCCGCCTCATTTTTCTCTCTAATCTGGGATCGAGGCTTCATCCAGCTTTGAAACTCACCCTTTATGTAATCCAACCCAAGAGCGAAGGAGCCTTCGATGTACTCTTCCTCTGAGGTTACACTAGAGTCATCGTCTTTAATACCCAGCTCCTCTTCGGTGAGCGTCAGAGTGGAGCTGGAGAGAAGATCGCTGTCTTCTTCATCGTCTGTGCAGGCTGATGTGCAAGAAACGTTAACAACCATACTGATGCTTGCATCTGTCTCATCAGCTTGTTGCTGGCTGTGGCAATGTTTTCGGAAGGATGCATTGGATTCAGCAGCCATGCAGCGATTCATTTGCACGGCTAAATCTTCGGATGCCACGGAGGAGTCCTCAGTGCTGCTCAGTTCTGTCAGGGAGGCTGCCGAGCTCTCGTTAATGGAGGAGGGAGCACCAACCGAGCGTGACCCACGCCAAAGCGAGCTGCTCTGAAGCGTTACGTCAGACACACTGCGTGTCATCTTCAGAGCAAGTGGGCTTTGGATGTTCTCAAGGCGTTTCAGAAGTTCTAGAGTTCTTCTGCTGAGTTCCCCTGTGGGCTCCACAGTGGATCCAATGTCCCTCAGACTTTCCTTACTTCCCCCATCCTCTGCACTCTTACACGGAGCAAGCCAACTTTCCAGGGAAGTGCTACGAGTGAGTGTCTCTTTGCATGTTGGGAACAGCTCTCCCACTGCATAAAGGGAGTCTAGGGAAGACCCCTGGGAGAGCTGTGCAAACTCCTTTTGGAGCTTTCGGTGTGTAGTCACTCTCTCATCATCTCCACTCATGCTGGGATTTTCATCGCCAGACTCTTGGCATTGCCTGAGGCCTTTGGCAAGAATCTTCACAGGGTCCTTGCGATGTTTCTTTCTGCTTTCTCCACAATCACCTCTCTTCTTTCTCGTGCCATGGCATCGCTGATCTCTCTTCCCAATGGTAAGACTGTCACCATATTCAGCGCACTTGTTGGCACGCTCCAAAACTCTGTCAATGTCCTCATCTGAGACTCTGTCTCCATTATGTGAATCTTCTCTGGTAGGAGGAGTGAGGGTAACGCAAACCTTTGAATCATCACTCTGGCACAGCAGGCAAATTTCAGAGTTACCCAAGGTCTCTGTGTCCCCTTCACTTACTATCCCACTTTCGCTTTCTGATCTTCTGGCTGAATCCGATAGCAGCCTCTGTTTCCCCCTCAGCAGATCTCCTAGGATATCAGGTAGGGATTCAGCCGAGGAGAAGGATGAATCCATGCTCACTCTCTTGAGCAGTGATTGTTGGGCTTTCGCTGGAGATGATTTGTGATTATATTGGGGTTGTTGATAGAGTTCAACATTATGCAGACTGTACACCTGATAAACATGGGAAGATGGAGCACACTGTGTGTCAATTGGGCATGACTCAGTGGGACTCGAAGGCTCCTTTGGGGAATTAAGGTGTGATTTAGATCCAGGGGTTTCCTCATCTTCAACGTTCTGGGTCTCCATATTGATGGTCATGTCCATCTCATCCCACTCCCAAGAGTCTTCTGTCAGGCCATGGAGGTCCATGAGCGAAGGCTCAATGAGGTTCCCAGGGACCTGTAGTAGAGAGAGAGAGAGAGAAAAAAAAAACCCCAAGATGACAAGGCAAATAAATTCTTGATTGCACTTTTAATTAGATCAAATGCCAAGTTAATTTATGACAAACACATTTTTGCATAGATATGGGCATTCAGTGCAGGGCATGATGACACAAATTGCTTTGCATCTTGTTTAAGCGGGAAGAGGCTATTTATATGATCCTCTTTATCTCATTAATCTAATAAACTGGCAAATCTAACACTTGCTTTGTATGTCATATATCCCATAAAATGAATTTTTATTAGATTTCTGTTTATTCTCTTTCTGCTGATGAGGAAAATACTAATGCACAGGCTTGGATTGCTAGTGCATGATAAAAAGCCTCAACTGTGAGAACAATCAATCAGTCTAATCAAATAAAAATAATTTCAGTTAGCTGCCTCAGCTAACATTTGTACCCCGATTGCAGCACATAACGTTTTAATCAGATAGACTAATTATAACCTTTAGTCACGTCATTACCAAAGTAATTTTGCCATTTTGGGGAAAGTTAAACAAGACGGTCTAGTAAGGCATGAGATTTCTGCCATTTTCTCTGCTATTCAGCGTAATACTGAAATCCTTGAATAGCTTGATGTTGTCAATTAAAGCCTTTCTCCTTTTAACAGCCTCTATTGCACTGGTTTAGCACGGCCTCAAGAGCAGGTGAAAGTTAACTTAAAAACCATTGTCTTCCGTTGACCTTCAAACTGAATTCTTGATATCCTAAAAAAAAGGAAAAAATCCTCCAAAAAATGATTGGAATTTCTTTCAGACACAAGACTTGTTGTGAGCAAGGCCTCCTGAAGCATTCAACAGTCAGCTATTTCATCATCTCACAAAGTGTACTGTATTCACAAAAACAAACTCTCCCTATTATTTTTCTTTTCCTTTCTTCTGCAACCGCAAAAAAAAAAAAAAAAGTGAAATTGCACTTCAGCCCCGCAAGGTCAAGCTGAGCGAGGGCCGAGTAATTTGTCTTTCCCGTGTAAGTGAGTGGACATTCACAAACAGGTTGCTGGGCTTTTCTGCATGAGGCACGAAGCCTCCCCAGAGCCCTGCTGCTGCCATGCAGGAATGCACAACATCTACATGACAAAAGGCGAAGTCTAGCCCTTGGCCCACTCCCCCGTTTAACACGCACTGTAACGGTCCCACACATACAATAAGAAACTAGTTAAGGGTTCCGTTTTCAGGATGGGAAGTCTTTTTATACTGCAGTGAACATGGTATATGCGCATGTTATGTCCTTTAAGAGACTGCTTTCTCCCTTTCAGTGCAGGACGGGGACAGCGGATCAAGTTATTTCATTGCTATGGGTTACTCAATCTGCATTAAGAACAGTCAGTTATTTCTGGCAGCATCTGTAATCGATTGAGTTCACAGTACATTGGGTATCTGGGGAGAGCATCCAGCCACTGTCCCCTTACTCTGTGCATTCAAGAATAATATGTGGCCACTTTCCCTGCCTTATACATCATTCTTATTGCACTGCTACAGTGGTGCTGCACTATATTATTGGTGCAAGTGTATTTCTGCCTAACAAATTGTCCTGGACAGCTTCGTTTGAGCGGAGAAACATATAAGGAGATCTTTAAAATGACAGCTTGGGTGGGTTGAATAAAATATATCAGAATGATGATTTTTTAGTGGAATAAAATATATCAAAATGTTAATTTTTATAATGATATATAATTCATTTTAGAATTATAATGGATGCATTAAAGGATTGAAACACTAAGCTTCACATTTTATTGATTTCTATCCATAGCAAGCAAAGATACGTGATATTGTAAGGATCTATCTCACCATTTATCAATGCTTAATAAAATTTGAACTGAAAAATCGAATTAAGCAGGATAACAGTTATAGATATAAGACATAATATAAGACAGATATAAGACACACCAGCTGGATGTACATTATGCCTTCTATGCTACAAACTGTTCACAAATTGAGCTGAATGGACTAAACAAGCAACGCTTTTTTAGTATAGACTGCATTTATTTTAGTCAAAGTAGCAAATTATGCTTGCTTAATTAAAAGTGGTGTATGTGTGCATTTGTGCAGGGGGAAATTGCACCATGCAAATAGTGTTTTTTGAGCTTGTTTGTGCCAATTTGCATAATTCCTTTAGCTGCTAAATAATGCAAACAGAGCCTATAACTCCTTTTTAAAAATAATATACCGTACATACCCCACAGTTTTCAGTAAACAGTACCACACTCTGTCACAAACACAATTAAACTGACAACTCCAAACAACCACGTAACTCGCTGCTGAACTACCAAAGTACGATGCATTGATGAAGAAACCAACGACTCTTTTCGGAAATATGTTGCTTGAACCATGCTGTATAGAACTGTCATAAGTGATGTTTTGCAGGTATTCATTGAAATGTAAAGACTCAAATAATGTTAGATTAATCCTTAAACAATGACCATGGCATCAAAGCACTGCTTCACTGTTTTATTCTCTGATATTTTGTTTTATTATGCGGGTTCCACAAGCATATTCGCACCAAAAGCAAACAAACTAAAAGACAGATATGTAAGGTCATATGTATGTATGGTATCTGTATTAAAGATACAGAGTGTACTGTATGTTAGCGTACATATTTGCTTACGTTTATGATCTATTTAAGTCCACATGTCCTATATTAGAAGGAAACTATGCTTGTAATAAAAACTGTAGTTTCAACTTGCGATTCTGTTTGTAAATGTTTGTTGGAACAATATATTCAGGAAACATGTATTTACTAACATGAACAAATAATAAGTAATGCATTTATTACTGTATTGCTAATTATTTGTTCACGTTAATAAATACATTGGCTAATATGAACTAATGGACCATTATTTTAAAGTGTTACCTAAGGTTTGGATTGACTGCATGGTAATAATGACCGAACTTACACTGTAAAAAATGCTGGGTTCCACACAATTCCTACATGTTGTCGCAACACAAATCGATTAACTTAATTGTTTTTACAAATTTAAGTGGATTGAACACAAAACAATTAAATTGTCCCCCCAAACATTTGAAATTGTGTTGTTTCAACTCATTATAAATAAGTAGTTTAAAGTCTTTTGTTGGCTAATGATAGTTTTGGGAAAAGGTTGAATCTCAAGTCTACTAGTTTTTCCTTCACTTTCGTCAATTGGTGAAGTTTGTTCCTTGTCACTGTCGCCACTGGCTTGCTTGGTTTGAAACTTGTGGAGCTGCGCATCGATGGATTTGTTCTTCAGTGTTTGGGCTTTCAGCAGTGTAATTTAAATTACACTGAACTGAACTTCAACTCTGAAAACTGGACTGAAGCAGTTTCAATTTACTAGAACTTCTATGTTCAGCTGCTTTGACACAATCTACATTGTAGAAGCACTATCGAAATAAAGATGAATTGAATTGAATACTAGAGCCTGTTTATATTTACACAGTACATGTGTTGTGTTGTTGACTGTTGCTGTAGTGTAAAGTGTATGTGACCTGGTCTCTGCCGAGTGAGCATTTTAGTCGGC
>CAIGQW010056782.1:6273686-6277725 GCA_903798125.1 Danio choprae
AAAAACACTCGCAGAACAATTTATGCAAATCCCGGCCAGCGCCTTACATTTTCTGTACATTTTTTTTTTCAATAAATATTAAACACCATTACATTTAAATTGGATTTTATTTTTTTTTGTTTGTTTCCTGGAGTGCTTGGCGCCTCTGTTTTAGCATATCCCGCTCGGCCGTGTCTTTTAAACAGGTAATGAGGCTGTAAAATGCACTGGAGAAGAGCTGATAGAGATGAAACTTTTGACAGAGGTGATGGAAAACTGGCACTCGAATGGACACTGGGTTTTAATGGCGTGCTGCGGATGGGCAATGTAGCGCTCAAGGTTTCTTAAAGATGCATGTAAATATTTTATGGTACAATAGCTTGTCGGTTGGTTGGTTGACGTTTTTGGAGTACAAGTTTTTACAACAGGAGTTGTGTTGGGTGTAATTGTTACAAAGTAGCTAGTTTAATCACTCATTCATTTTCCTTCGGCTTAGTCCCTTTATTCTTCAAGGGTCGCCACAGCGGAATGAACTTCCAACTTATCCAGCATATGTTTTATATACACACTTCCAGCTGCAACCCAGTACTGAGAAACATCCATAAACACTCATTCACACACATACACTACTGCCAATTTAGTTTATTCAATTTACCTACACTGCATGTCTTTGAACTGTGGGGGAAACCGGAGCACAACACGGGGAGAACATGCAAACTCTACACAGAAATGCCAACTGGTTCAGCCGGGACTCGAACCAGGGATCTTCTTGCTGTAAGGCGACAGTGCTAACCATTGAGCCACCGTGTCACCCAGAAACCTCAATTATCTGATGCTAAATATATAGATATTAATGATATGATCTTATTTGATTATATCATTGCATCAAATCTATAACAACATATATAATGAACATAAACCATATTAACTCCTTTGAAGTGAACTGAGTTTAATCGAATGTCTTTAAATCTGACTCATAATTGCTCAAAACAGTACAAATTTATGAAACCTACATATTTATTTCCAACAAAACAACATCAAAACTGAAAAGTGTTGCATAGTTTTCCATGCAGCAATGGTTTGTCAATAGGCATACATATTCAGGTTTATCAACAAAACTGATTAGCAATTGTTTTCCATTCATTTACGATTGTGAATTGCATTATGGGTGTTTTATCTCTGCTCTGTCGACTTTTAATGTTGAAAATTCAACTCTACAGTTTAACAAAATGACTTTTATTGAGATTTTAATAGTTTGAAATAATATAATGTGATGGTATAAATCTGTAAAATAACAGAAGTTAATTACAAGGTATTTATACCATAATATACAACACCAACCCAGACAATATATCACTTTAAACTATTAAAAATGTTAATAAAAGGGACTTTTTTGAACTTTTAAAGGTTAAGAAAGATCAAGATCCCATAACGCAATTTAAAAGCATAAATAAATGGGAAAAAATAAAAACATGAATCACAAAATATGGAAAACTACTAATTTACAGTTATTTTTTACAGTGTACAGCAAAATGACCTGATCGTAAAATGTGTAAATGTACTTAAATGGTCAAAAAATTTTTGCAAACCAATACTTCACAGTCCACGGTATCAAATTGTGAAAGCACACACACGCAATACCGCAATTTCAGACATCAGAAATATGACTGTGTTTGTGCATTACTGTCTGATTGAGTCTTACTGTGGAGGAGGAACAGCGCAGTACAGTATAGTGCGCCAATATTTGCTAAAAAGCTTTTCCAAACACACTGTTTTTCCTCCAGTATGTGAGTCCACACAATGACTCCATTTCAGAGGCACAAACCGGCAGAGAGACTGAAGCTGGCGGAGGGCCAGAGGGCCAGATATCACCACACTCCCAGAGAGAAAGAGAAAACACAACTGACACAAATACCTCCATGCTTTTCCCATAGACTACAGTGAAGCAGAATGTTCACTTTCTTTTCAGCTTAGTCCCTTTATTAATCTGGGGTCGCCACAGCGGAATGAACCGCCAACTTATCCAGCATATGTTTTACACAGCGGATGCCCTTCCAGCCGCAACCCATCACTGGGAAACATCCATACACACTCATTCACACACATACATTACGGCCAATTTAGCTTACCCAATTCACCTATAGCGCATGTCTTTGGACTTGTGGGGGAAACCGGAGCACCCGGAGGAAACCCACGCGAACATGGGGAGAACATGCAAAGTCCACACAGAAATGCCAACTAACCCAGCTGAGGCTCGAACCAGTGACCTTCTTGCTGTAAGGCAGTTGTGCTACCCACTGCGTCACCGCGTCACCCTAATTTGAGCTACTATAGACATTAAAACTCTTATCATGTCAAATATTGTCATTTGGGTCTCTGATGGGAAAAAGTACTGTAAAGTGCAGATCAACATTTTACAATTTTTGTAAAATATACAGTATTATATGAACTGTAATCTACTGTAGGACAGTTATGCAGTATGTTACTGTGTATTAGCTGCACTATGAAAATTACTGTATATTTTACAGTAAAGATATACAAAATACATAATATAGCAAGATAAATGGTGCTGTAAACATAAATACAGTATTTTTGCTGTACAGTAAGTAAACTGCTGCCGGTAAGTTACTGTAGATTATGCAGGAAATTGTTAACAATGAATGCTCAACTGTAATTTAATACAGTAAGACAGTATGTTGTTTGGCAACTTTAATAGCCAACAATTAGACTAATAAACTGCTATTGTCATGTGCGGAGACTAATCTCAGACAACGAAGGCAAGGATCCAAGTGCAATTTAATAAGAGTATTCGTGCAAGCAAGCAATGGTCAAAACAGGGGCAAAACAGGTACATACAGGGCATCCAAAACAGGCAGAAGGTCAAAAACTAGGCGGTGGTCAGAATATAAACAAAGCTAAGATCAGGAACACGGCAGGCAAAAACAAATAGCAAACAAAACTAACACATGATGACTGCAAACAAAGACTCAGTCCTGAACTGGTGTAAGTGTGGTGTATAAGTAGTCCAGATGATCAGTGATGATGGGATTCAGCTGTGTGTGAGTCATCATTGATGAGCCGCAACGGGTGTTTGTGTGTGTGTGTGTGTGTGTGTGTGTGTGTGTGTGTGTGTGTGTGTGTGTGTGTGTGTGTGTGAAACGGCATGATGGGAATTGTAGTTCGTAAATGTGACGTGTAGTTCACCAGCGATCTGCCAGGAGTGGATCGCTGGTGATCATGACAGCTATATATTGAAACAAAATGAAAATAATATATTTTTTTAGTTCAGATCATTATCTTTAACAATTATTTCATTGTAGACTGAATGAGAACAATCTTGTCAGAAACCTAAAACAGATTTTTATGCCTCCAAATCTAGCCAAGATAAAGTATAAATAAAATAACTATAAATATTGAACTGTTGTTTATATATTTGAAGTATAATAGATTACATAGATTGTTGTACAGTTTACATTAAATAGAAAAATGTCAGTAGAAATAAATATATAAAAAAATTATTTTGCAAAGAAATTCAATTAGTTATATCATCTAACACACGACGTTCGGTGATTTAAGGATAAATGCTAAAACTAAAATTTAAATGAAATCACCTGAAACTGATAGAGTGATAGTAAAACTGAATGACAATAAAATATAATATTAATAACAATAATATATGAAAAACATTGCCAATATTATAATCCTGGATTATGTTAATATAAATAAATATACATTTTAGGAAATTTCCAAAGTCCAATATTAACTTGGTGTCATTTAGATACTGCTTTATTTTTGTAATAGTTTGAATTTAAAAGATATAATATAATAAAAATACAAATAATTTAATTTGAAATACTTTTTTAATGAAAAGTCATTTTATATTAATAATTGATAAAAGTAGGACTTTTTTTAGGATTTTTTTTTTGTTCATTTTTATTTCTTATTTTCTTATTATTGTAATTTTATGAATAAAAATAGAAATTGTAATTTTATTATTATTAAGATATTCTATATTTGTAATTTATATTTTATTAATAAATAATAATAATAATAATAATAA
>CAIGQW010056782.1:6297123-6307885 GCA_903798125.1 Danio choprae
ATTAATAAAGGGACTAAGACGAAATGAAAATGAATGAATGAATGATTACTCTAAAATGAATTTTTATAGCTGCTATATATATATTTATATATATATATATATATATGGAAACATTGATGCATTTTTTTTTCTTAGGATTCTTTATTGAATAATAATTTTTTAAGGAATTAAAAAACAACAACAACAAAAAATGTTTTTTTAATACTTTTGTGTTAATTTTGACCAAATAAATGCATTCTGACTTGATAAAAGGGTTGATTTCTTAGAAACACATCTCCCAAATGATCTGAGTAAGAAAAGAGTTTCTATGAGCAAAGAGCTTAAAAATAGAAACAGTAACGCTGAAAAGACACAGAGAAAAGAAATCCTGATTGTAGTTCAACCTAAAAGGCCTTTGTAAAACAGTCTGCGTTTGACATTCATCAATATGTTTTCAAAACAAAGACACATTTACGCAGCGGTTTTTAACTTTTTCTTGCATTCTCAACTCCCGGTTGTGTTCTGGATTAGCTGTAATCTCAGCAGGGTGTTGTGGATGAAGAAGAGATCAGGCTCAGGTAGTGACATTCATTCACCACCACACGCTTTCCTTCATAAAGCAAACCCCAAGCAGGGCTCTCAAGTGTCAAGTCAAAAAAAGCATCATGTTTTGTTTTTGCTTTTTGTTTTTTTTTGTTTTTTTTACAAACTAACCTGGAGTTGATCCCACTTGCTCCTGAGGGCCGAGAGTCGCTGGTCAAAGTCAGCAGGGAGTTCAGAGCCGCTTCTCTTCAGACTTTCTGACCAGCCCAGAAGATGAGTCTTTTTGGGAAGCCACATGGACATCTCTACACTGTTCCCCTGTGCAAACACACATGCAAGACAAAAAGAGTTTTAGGATTGGCTTTTTTATTTCATTACAGGCAGACTCAAACAAGTACATTAGACAAGTATTTAAAGGGCACCTATGATGAAAATCATCTTTTGTAAGCTGTTTGGACTGAACTATGTGTATGTATATAGTGTGTCCACGGTCATTTTGGGGTGATAAAAACACAATAAGTCTCTTTTTTTTAATTTCCTGATGTTAAAATAGGATCCAAATCCCTCCCATTTTGAGGCCCACCTCAACTTGATGTAGGAGTGCGGTTTCCCCGCCCACCTAATTGATTGACAGCCGTGTATTATGTCTCCATAGTAACGCGTATAATCATATCAACAAGACAGGACGTGCGCAAAGCACTTGGGATTAAAAGATCCGTTTAGCTCGCTGAGATCATCAGTCATCATCAAATGTGAGCAAGAATGAGTTTTACAAGTTTAAAACGCTTCTAAAACGGACGTTAAATCAGGATTATTTTGTACATTAACATAACGGATATCCATACAGCAGTGGATATTACCGTGTATCCTGTCACATTTGCTGTGCAAAAACAGTGCAAAGTTAAACGTGCGTGCTGTGTGAGTGTGTGTGTCTGTTTGTGCGTGAACTTTGTAACGACATTGTGTGTGACTCATCGCAGAAAGGCTTAAATTAACTCCACAACACATAAATCAAATAATCATTGGGAAAGTTCTTACTGTAGTATTTCTCACAAACGTTACGTGAGATCTGCTTCCTTCATGTCTGTCACTGTGCTGTTTATCTGAGGCAGCCGAGGCAGAGGCACACTCTGACATGCACGTGAGAACGGTGGGTGGGGAGAACCAGCATTAAAGGCACTGGCCACAAAAACAGCTACATAGTATTCAAAGCACTACTGGGTGTTTTGAGCTGAAACTTTACAGACACATTCTGGAGACACAAAAGACTTATCTTAAATCTTAAAAAAAGGGGTAAAATAGGTGCCCTTTAAAGTGTTTTGTCATCTTTTTACTGGCTGATAAATCTAACTATGTAGAAGATATACTACATAATACTAACCTATTATGCAAAAAATCACTTTTATAAGGGGTTCAAACACAGTTGCGTGGCAACAGTGTGTGAATATGGCCAGCCTCTAATGATAAAAAGTAATAATTAATTTTTTTTATAATCACACTTCAGGGCCTCACAGTGGTGCAGTGGGTAGCACGTTCGCCTCACAGCAAGAAGGTCGCTGATCGCTGGTTCGAGCCTCGGCTGGGTCAGTTGGCGTTTCTGTGTGGAGTTTGCATGTTCTCCCTGTGTTGGCGTGGGTTTCCTCCGGGTGCTCCGGTTTCCCCCACAAGTCCAAAGACATGCGGTATAGGTGAATTGGGTAAGCTAAATTGTCCGTAGTGCATGAGTGTGAATGGGTGTGTGTGGATGTTTCCCAGAGATGGGTTGCAGTTGGAAGGGCATCCGCTGCATAAAACATATGCTGGATAAGTTGGCGGTTCATTCCGCTGTGTCGACACCAGATTAATAAAGGGACTAAGCCGAAATGAAAATGAATGAATGAATGAATCACACTTCATAAACACTTTGATTGACATTCTACCTTTGTACATGTCATCAGAGTGGGAAAGCCCCGCCCATTAGTGACGATCTCTTCCTCATTAGCATAAGACATTAGTCTTGTTTTTGAATCTGCCGCTATGCTGACACATAATCATTTGTAGCTCCTCCCTCTTTCCAAAAGAGCACAATCTCATTTGAATTTAAAGAGGGCAAAATGGCACAATTTGGATCAAAGCCTAAAAGGGGCAGTTTTAAAGAGATATAAAACATTATTTGCGGTGTATTTTGACTGAAATATCACACACACACACACACACACACACACACACACACACCATAGGGGCAACAGAGACTTATTTTACATCTTGTAAAAAGGGGCATAGGTCCCCTATAATACGTAAAAATACTTAAATGGTGTGAACCCTGCATAAAAGTGTCATTATCGGCACATGTTGGTTTTGTGTGCCCTGAACTTGCATCAACGCATTTTGCCGTTTTCATGTTAAAAGAGATTTTTTTAAATAAAATGAAAGCAGTGAAAACTCTTAATAAAAATAACCTGTGTACGTGTGGACTTGGCTTAAATGCATCTGATTATAGAAACCGCATATGGAAATATAACTCCTCCTAAAAATGTAAAAATAATTATATATAAACATGTGAGATATAGGCTATATGACAGTAAGCTTTAACAGCACTAATGCTAAATGCAATGGCACTGATGGCATTTGTTATGTTTGTTTTGTTTTGTTTTATTTTTTCATTCTGTTTTTGACTGGTCATTAACTGTTAAATGACTAAATGAAATGTTAAATCACAGCATTATCAACAAAGACACATCACGCACCAGTAGTAGCCTATCTCTGTGAATGAAGAGTAAAAATAATAGAAATATATGTTTGTCAAAAAAGCAACTAGCAAAAAAAACAACAAATTAGCAACTTTTTATTAACTTCCCCTGAAAATTCGCTTTTTTTTCTGAACAATTGTTTTATGATTGCAATTTTTTGTTCAATTCAGAAAATACAGCACATGGTTAGATCATAAACAACCACAAATCTCCATCCCCCACCCAGTTAGACTTGTTCTATAATGACAGAAATGTAAACATTGCTGTGAAGAATAATGTTAATCCAAATAAAGAAGAAAAAAAAACTATAAATAAATAACCATTACACCATGAGATACGTAAAGTACATATAAACAAAAAAGCTGTATATTAGAAGGTAGAAACAAAAGATTTGACAATATCAAAAGTTATAATCCTGGACAGTGTTTGGCTGAGCTCCTTGTACGCGCGCTGTTGAAAGTTCAATACAAATAATGTCCAGCAAATATTGACATCAACTCATTGTATGAGGAGGGATCCAGCGGCAGACCAGCACTTTCTTAGCATCCGTGAAGGCGGTAAGAGTAAGTTGTTTTGTTGCAGTGAGAGTGACAAGTTAGAAAAAAGTCCCCTCAAAATGAGTTGATAGCACTGACCAAATCAGGTTAAAGGATTCGATTTGGAAGATGAAAATATTCCGATACTACATTTCATGACTTATTCACATGATGCGATGGCACATGTGAAGCTCATGTGGTTTTTCTGTAAGGGTCAGCTCATTTCTAACAGTCACTTTCAGCACCAATTCAACTTAAATGTGACATTTCTGTTCAAACGCTGGACTAACATACAGTAAAAGATGAAAGTGATGCTATTTGACACCTTTTTTTTGTTAATTTCTCTCTCCCTCAGTCTCTCTCTCTCTCTCTTCTCTCTCTCTCTCCCCCCATTTCATTTTCTGCATCAATAGCTACTTGATTCTAGTTTTCGGTTGTCATTTATCATTATGGCGGATGCGCATTTAAATATTTAAATGTGCTGTTTTCCCCCTCCGTTCCTCGCTGTCATCCGGCCAGCGTTCATTTTTCACTGTCGTTTGTTTTGATGGAGATGCTATCACACATCCTTTTAAATCATTCATCCCTTTCAGTTTTTAATAGTGGCCGCCAAACTAAAGACGCTCCGCTTTAAAGTAGAGGGGATTACACAATTTGTTTGTTGACAGCAAATATTGATTTTAAGTCCTCTCGTTGGTTTAAAAAAAAAAAAACTGGCAGGTTATTGATGGAGAACGCAGACGGAGGGAAAGATAGCCCGAGTCATTAGGATGCCAGAGCGATGAGGAGCTGAAGCGTCATGCTAACCTTCGCTACGTGCATGGCTGACTTTTTGGCCCTTGAGTCACTTTCTCCGCTGCAACCTAGATAGGCTGATTTGCATACTTAACCCCAAGGAGCTGGCGCTTGAAAACTTTAGAGTCAGCTGTGTAATTGACGGTGAGGAAAAACATATTCCAGGGCCAAAGGATGCCAGCGAGGTGGAGGTGTGACGGAAATCCATGATTCTGGCATTAACCCTGATGAACACGGCTAACCAGAGCTACCTGAGCAAACTCGGGAAAGTTTGCTTTTAAAAAATGAGTGCAAAACAAGACACACCTGTTACAAGCCAATGATATTTTAGTATTCCTGAGTAACTACTGTCATTTTAATTAAGAGTTTAACACTTTATAGGGCACAAATTGTGATAATCCTCTGAAAAAAAGTGTAACTTATTACAAGATATACACTATACATATAGTGTAAGTTATTACAAGACTTTTTAACTTTTATGAAGTTTAATAAAAATTATACTGAAATAATTGTCAATGAATTGTCAATGTGGCTTAGTGGTTAGCACAGTCGCCCCACAGCAAGAAGGTCACTGGTTCGAGTCCCGGCAGGGTCACTTTGGCATTTCTATGTGGAGTCTGCATGTTCTCCCCCTGTTGGTGTTGGGTTTCCTCCAGGTGCTCCGGTTTCCCCCACAGTCCAAAGGCATGTGCTATAGGTGAATTGAATAAAAAAAATTGGCCGTAGTGTACGTTTGTGCATGTGAGAGTGTATGGGTGTTTCCCAGTACTGGGTTGCAGCTGGAAGGGCATCCACTGTGTAAAACATATGCTGGATAAGTTGGCAGTTCATTCCGCTGTGGCGACCCCTGATGAATAAAGGGAATAAGCCGAAGGAAAATGAATGAATAAATATTTGCAATAAATAACTTCCACGGAGAAGCTTTAACATCAGTGGGGGGTTTTTCATAAAAGGATCTTTACAGTGGAAGAAAAGGTTTTTGCCAAAAAAAAAACTAAAGAAACTAAAATGGCTCTATAAAGAACTGTTCTTAATGTTCTTATGGAATCAAACATGGTTCTAGAACCACTGCAAAAAATAACACATATAATAATTAAATAATAAATAATATTTAGATTTTTTTATCATTTGCCTTTTTTTGTCTATATTGTTATTTAATTTTTTTAACTGAAATAATTCCTTGGCAAAAGTCTGAAATATGTTGTTGATTTTAGGATTTTAAATATGTACTTAATGCTTTTATTATTATTGTTTTCCATATACAGTATTATTCACATCATTGTAATTAAATGCAATATTATTCAGAGTAAATCCGATTAAATTTTGTACATAAAACTTAATGACTAAAGAGTTAATTATTTTGGCTGAAATGTACAGTTTTCATATTCATCTTCTAAATCTGTTGTTATTCATCTTTATGATGTGAAAAACGTCATCCTAATTTTATTCGGACTGAAAAAATGGCAAAAAAGGTACAAATCTAGACTAAATATGAACACATTCTGTATTATCTTTAAGTTTTTAACAACCTAAATAAAACAATCAAACAGTAAATAATGTCTTACACTCAAAAAATATGTTTGTTCAAATTATATATTTAAAATGAGCTGAAACAACCAATTCTTGGATTTTGTTGTCAACACAATTTTTTGGAGGGGCAACTTAATTGTTTCTTCAACAAATTGTGACTTCAATTTGAAAAAAATGTTCAATCTACTTAAATTTGTAAAAAACTAATAAGTTAACTTAATTCCTTCATGTTGTCCAAACACAAATCGGTTGTGTGGAAACCCAGCATTTTTTACAGTGTACTATGGGTTAAATATGTGTCCCTTTTGTCACTAACCCTTAATACAGCATGAATAGCATTAATGTAACACCTCTTAAGTCCCCTTGAGATCACACGAAGGAAAACAGGCAGCTTTACTAACAGTCTTTCAACATCAGAGCACTTTTAATAACTGCAATAGTGAGCAAAGATGGCTGCGAAATAGATGAAATATCAACAAGCCCCGGTACGTTTAATTCATTTCACATATTAATGAACGGCAGTCTGGAAATGTCAGCAAAAATGCAGTCACACATGAACAGCCTTAATGCGGTTTCGCAGATTCATCTTATCCATTAAATTAAAGTTTGTTCAGGCTCTGTAACTTGTTGAGACAACAGAAGTACGGCTCTGTGAGGCGAGGCGCAGACAGGGGCGTATATATTCACATCATTTTCTGCACACCTTCACACGTCAGCAGCCAAAATTGAGAATTCACGGGACGCTTTGGGCCTCCCGACAGGCCCTCATCTCAGTGACGGATTCAACACTGTCCCCAAATCAAAAACCAAGTAATAACATCTTTCTTTCGGCCTGAAATGAATCTGAGAAGGGGCAGGGGGAGAAAAAAAAAAGTCCATTTCGTGTTTCTGCGATTATCCATTGAAGCTGCCGTATTAGATGTTTAGCACGAAGGAAAAGGGAATCCATCTGAGGAAAAACTGAATATGCATCAGCCGCGTGAAACCTTACACCGGGGGCTGATGACTTACAAAGTGATTCAGAGGTGCAAAAATATGGAGTTTGATATGCTTTCGTGATGCAGAGCTGAATGGGGCCAGTATCTGAGTCAATTAATTAGTAAGTATTGCAAATGTTAAAGTATTATAATATAAGGGCAGCACGGTGGTGCAGTGGGTAGCACGTTCGCCTCACAGCAAGAAGGTCGCTGGTTTGAGCCCCGGCTGGGTCAGTTGGCATTTCTGTGTGGAGTTTGCATGTTCTCCCCCTGTTTGCGTGGGTTTCTTCCGGGTGCACCGGTTTCTCCCACAATTCCAAAGACATGCGGTACAGGTTAACCCAGAGATGGGTTGCAGCTGGAAGGGCATCCGCTGCATAAAACATATGCTGGATAAGTTGGCGGTTCATTCTGCTGTGGCGACCCCAGATTAATAAAGGGACTAAGCCGAAAAGAAAATGAATGAATTATAATATAAAAATATTTTTTTATAAGTGTTCATATATTTTATTTATAAATATGGTGTTATATTTGTAAGAATGTAATATATTTAACAATTTCACAAATATATTTAATAAGGATTATACTGTATATGTATTAATAATTTTAATCATTTTTAAATCGTTTTTTAAAAGAGATGTTTTTTTTTTTTTAACACATTTTTAAACATCAAAGTTAATTTATTAACTAAGTTCTACTAACAGGCCCATAGCTGGGTTTGGGTGGTTGCAAAGACCCACCCCTCACTGACAAAGGTCCAGTATTTGTTTGTCTTATTTTGACTGCTCTCCCATAATAAATTGTGAAAATAACCCATTGAAGAAGGCTTTAAGACCAAGCGGAATCCTGTGTGTGCTATTGCTTCGGTGTGACTGAGAAAATTTGAATGTGCTGGCCAGTTTGTGCTTGCCTAATAAATGACAATAGGCATAGTTTTTAATTAAAAATTTGAACAGATTCCTATTTTTTTTCCTAATGATATATGATGTAATAAATTTGTATTTGAAAAATAAGTATTGTTCTCATATTTTTTCTTCTAAATCTTTAGGAAATGTTTTTGGTATATCAAAATGTGTGGTTATGATGACCATCCGACAAGCTACTCCAGCTAAAAATAGTGCTTAAAATGTCACTAAAAAGAAGTATTAAACAGAAAAAGAGGCGAATAACTGCAAAAAGGTCCACTTTTTAAGAAAAAAGAACCACCTCTTTCACCAGGCTGGCTACGGGCCTGACTAAGTAATTTATTCCGTGTTTATTTAGTGTTTTAGTGCAATTTAAAGGCTTAACTAGGTTAAATAAAGGGGCATTATTGGCCTTGGCATTTTAAAAAACATTGTGAAATTTTCCTTGCTCTGTATTGCTCCAATATTTGAAAAGAAAAAAAAATAAAATAAATAATAATAATAATAATAATAATAATAATAATAATAATAATAATAATAATAATAATTCACATGAGCTCTAATAATTGTATTAATTTAATGTTTTTATTAATTATTATTTTATTTTACATTTATATATAAACATTATTATATTGAAATAATATATAATATTTTTGACATTTCAGAATTTGTTTTGTAAAAATTCTACAATTAACCCCAATGTGAATCTCAATGTCATACAGTTACTTATCAAACCAATATCTAACAATTTTTTTTTATGTTATATTATAAAATAATGTTTAAAGAAACAATTATAATTCTTATATTATATTGTTGGGCGACACGGTGGCTCAGTGGTTAGCACTGTCTCCCTGTGCATGTTCTCTCTGTGTTCATATGGGTTTCCTTCGGGTGCTCCGGTTTCCCCCACAGTCCAAAGACATGCGCTATAGGTGAATTGGATTAACTTAATTGGCCATAGTGTATGAGTGTGTGTATGTATGAATGAGTGTTTATGGGTGTTTCCCAGTACCGGGCTGCAGCTGGAAGGGCATCCGCTGCGAAAAACATATGCTGGATATGTTGGTGGTTCATTCCGCTGTGGTGACCCCTGATGAATAAAGGGACTAAGTCGAAGGAAAAATGAAATGAAAATGAAATAGTATGTTGTTATATTTAACAAAAATATACAATATTTTTGATAAAGGATATGCTTATCTATCTGAGAGAAAAACCTAATATGCACCAGCCACTTATGAAAAGCCTACACTAGGAGCTGATGAGTTACAAATTGACTCAGAGGTGCAAAATATGGAATTTGATATGCTTTCGCGATACAGAGCTGAATGAAGCTGGGAAAACTGATAATTACTTAATCAGTTTGAGGCCTTTTCATATCTTGCCAGCATCCTTGATGTTTGTAATTGGCTGTAGACGCGGCACGGAGCGGAGGAAGCGCTGGAGAGCAGAGGAAGAGGCGCAGAAGAGGCCCATTGATGGAAACTCAGTGCAGCTGAGCGGAGCCGGCCAAACTCTCAAAGACAAACGTCAAAGACCAGGAAGCAGAAAGAGCTACATATTTACTTTAAAAAGGAGGAGAAAACGCTCCAGCCTCCATTTGGATGAGATTCCTTACTGTTTATGCAAAATAGACGCTGCTTTTCCTCCTTGGTGAAAAATCACTTTGCGACGAAAGAGGAGGGAACAAAATCTGCTCAAACAAAAGTCCTTGAAACACTGTTAATTGTCACCATGGCGACTGGAAGAATAAGCCATTTTACCGCTGGTATAGAAGGCTCGTATTGAGTCAAACGCTTTTATTTTTTTCCTCCTTCGCTCTGGTTAAGAACAAGGTGGGCAGTCACTATGGGGTCAGCGAGAGTTTCCACCAGCCTTTCCAGAGCCGGGACCCGGTACACTTCACATTGTCAAAATGCATCGAGTGGCAACAAATTGCACAGACAATGGCATCGTTCACCGAGATTGAGCAATGGAACAAAATGTTGGTCACAAAAAAACCCCCATGGGACTCTCTTTTCATCTCTGGGATAGACTGATGTTTCTTTTAAATGAAAATTTTGCTAGAAATGCACATTCAGTCAGAAGTTGTTGTTTTTTTTACCATCATGTTGCTCTCATTATGGTGATTTTTGTCCTTTTGAGTCTGTCAGTAAAATATGGAAAACATGCAGATGTTAAGCTAAACCGATCCTATAATGATAAAAAAATAATAATGGAAATGTTGCCAATATATGTCATTTTTTTATTTATTTATTGTGTTAAATGGAGATATTTTGCTGAATGTCCAGGCCACTGTTTTCCATATGTACCATTTTAAATTAGAAACAGACTTAACAATATTTACTTATAGTCTTACATTGTTTTAGGGTTTTCAATGGTGTTTTTTTTTTAAGTCTGACAGTAAACCTACAGTCCACTTTCAATTAATGGAAAATATATAGCAAAATGTTCATGTATATGGGAAAATATAATATTATAAAATATAAATTATAAAAACATATTATAAAATAGGGCAGCATGGTGGCGCAGTGGGTAGCACAATCGCCTCACAGCAAGAAGGTCGCTGGTTTGAGCCTCGGCTGGGTCAGTTGGCATTTCTGTGTGGAGTTTGCATGTTCACCCAGTGTTTGCGCGGGTTTCCTCCGGGTGCTCCGGTTTCCCCCACAAGTCCAAAGACATGCGCTATAGGTAAATTGGGTAAGCTAAATTGGCCGTAGTGTATGAGTGTGAGTGTGTGTGTGTGTGTGTGTGTGTGTGTGTGTGTGTGT
>CAIGQW010056782.1:6308285-6318543 GCA_903798125.1 Danio choprae
CGTGTGTGTGTGTGTGTGTGTGTGTGTGTGTGTGTGTTTGTGTGTGTGTGTATGAGTGTGTATGGATGTTTCCCAGTGATGGGTTGCAGCTGGAAGGGCATCCGCTGCATAAAAAACAAATGCTGGATAAGTTGGCGGTTCATTCCGCTGTGGCGACCACAGATTAATAAAGGGACTAAGCCGAAAAGAAAATGAATGAATGAATATTATAAAATAATATGTATATGGTTGATGGAATATGTATTCAGGTTGATGATGTATAATCGATAGTAAAAAAAAACAATGATAACAATGTTTGACTTTCTGCTTCACTTTTATCCATCATGAAACGGGTGTTATGTTTATTAGCTGTTGATTAGTTGGTTTTGCTGTTAGCCGGGAACACTTCCCAAAAGACGGCATCTACGCTTATGATTGTTTGTTTCTTCATATCCCGAGGTCTCCATAATCCTGAACCCGGCCTGTATCCTGATGCTGTGGTGGTCATGGTGGAGTGGAGAGCGTGGGACTGATTTCTAAAAGACCCCAGTGACAGACAAGTCTCCATATTGATACCGTGGGCTCGCCTGAACACCTGCCGGTGACCTACTCACACCAGCAGCTTCTCCATGTCCAGTGTTCTCCAGCCTCCGGCACCTAGACTGCAGCTCTGCACAAAAAGTTTGGCCAGAGGAGAAATGGTCGTGCCCAACTGAGCCTGGTTTCTCTCAAGGTTTTTTTTTTCTGTTCACTTTCGTCAATCGGTGAAGTTTGTTCCTCGCCACTGTTGCCACAAGCTATCTTGGTTTGGGACTTGTGGAGCTGCGCATCAATAGATTTGCTCTTCAGTGTTTGGATTTCAGCAGTGAAATTTAAACCACATTGAACTGAACTAAACTGAACTTCAACTCAAAACTGGACTGACAAGCTCCAATGTACTAGAATTTCTTTGTTAAGCTGCTTTGACATCTACATTGTAACAATCTACAGTGTAAAAGTGCTATAAAAATAAAGATAAATTGAACTGAATTAGTATTAACATTTCATTTCCTATTTGCATTTCCTATAATACAGTAATATTTCATATATGTCTGTAATTTAGCTGCCGAAAGTCTTGTTTTGAGTTTGTGGGATTATTTTTGGTCTGCTGAAAGTAATTTGTTAATTCTAGCAAGTTTCGTTTTAATATTGTATGGGTGAACTGTGAGGAGAAAAATGACGCCTTACTGTTACCAGTTTTTTAAACTGATTGTTTACAGTTTAATGCAAATTACTGTCATAATTCACGCAAAGCATCATGAGGCTTAGAGAAAGGGTGGATACAGGGCCTATATTAGGTCATGCATGGTTGACAGGGGTTTTCCTTCAAAATGGGACCTGGTACATTTCACATTGTCAAAATGCATCGAGTGGCAACAAATTGCACAGACAATGACATCGCTCACCAAGACTGTGCAATGGAGAAAAAAAAAACTGTTGGTTAGAAAACCCCACGGGACTCTCCTTTTATGCCGCAATAATAGTATGCAATCTGCAAAACAATATGGAGCATAAAACAACTCAGAATATTCTTCCAGCTAAAGACGATGCATTACGCAGGTTTCTAAAGTGGTAATGAAGGACTCAAAAATCCAGTGAACAAATATAGCTCAGACAGCTCAAATACTAAAACACACCTGAAGGGTTACAATTAAAAAGCTCTGGACCGCTGTTGAAGACTTTGCTTATGAGTCTCTGATCGCTTTTGTTTGGATGAGTCTCACAAAGAAACGTTCAGGTCACAGATCTATCTACAGTTGCAATCAGAATTAGTAACCCCCCTAAATTATTATCCCGTTTATTTTTTTCCCCAGTTTATGTTTAACAGAGAGAAGATTTTCAACACATTATTAAACATAATAGTTTTAATAACTCATTTATAATAACTGATTTATTTTATCTTTGCCATGATGACAGTACATAATATTTTACTACATATTTTTCAAGACACTTCTATACAGCTTAAAGTGACATTTAATGGCTTAGTTAATTAGGTTAACTAGCCAGGATAGGGTAATTAGGCAAGTTATTGTATAATGATGGTTTGTTCTGTAGACTTTCGAAAAAATATAGCTTAAAGGGGCTAATATTTTGACTTTAAAATGATTCTTAAAAAATTAAAAAGCCAAAATAAAGCAAATAAGACTTTCTCCAGAAGAAAAAATATTATAAGACATACTGTGAAAATTTCTTTGCTCTGTTAAACATAATTTGGGATATTATATATATATAGTACATCTATAGTACTGCTCGTTAACACACATTTTTAATCAGCCAATCACATGGCAGCAACTCAATGCATTTAGGCATTGTCAAGACGATCTGCTGTAGTTCATACCGAGCATCAGAATGGGGAAGAAATGTGATTTAAGTGACTTTGAACGTGGCATGGTTGTTGGTGCCAGCATGCCAGCAACATGAAAGCATGGATCCATCCTACCTTTTATCAACAGTTCAGGCTAGTGGTGGTGGTGTAATGGTGTGGGGAATATTTTCTTGGTACAGTTTGGGCCCATTAGTACCAACTGAGCATCGTGTCAACACCACAGCCTGCCTCAGTATTATTGCTGACCATGCCCATCCCTTTATGACCACAGAGTACCCATCTTCTGATGGCTACTTCCAGCAGGATAACGCGCCATGTCATAAGGAGCGAATCATCTCAGACTGGTTTCTTGAACATGACAATGAGTTCACTGTACGTAAATGTCCTCCACAGTCACCAGATCTCAATCCAATAGAGCACCTTTGGTGGAAAGGGAGATTCGCATCATGGACATGCAGCCGACAAATCTGCAGCAACTGCGTGATGCTCTCATGTCAATATGGACCAAAATCTCTGAGGGATATTTCCAGTACCTTGTTGAATTTATGCCACGAAGGATTAATGCAGTTCTAAAGGCAAAAGGGGGTCCCACCTGGTACTAGTCATGTGTACCTAATAAAGTGGCCTATGAGTGTATGTCACCAATGTTAAAGACTAATTTCCTTTCTGTGACAATCAGAATGGCCAATAAAGTTTAAACAAACATAAACATATACACAGTATACACAGTATGTATGCACACACATACAAATAATTAATGAGACAATAAATGATAATAAAATATTCTAATATGCTACACAATTATATCTTGTTATATTTTGAAAATATATATATTTGATTTTATCACATAATTAATTCACAGTTAAGCAAATTATTAAAAAAATATGTTTTTGTGTAATAAATATACATGATACTTATGTAAAAATAAAATATAACGATTATTAGGATTTTTGTACATATTCTATACAATCTGAATGGCCTTTGCCTTAATAGACTCCTAATTAGCTGCTTTTTTTAATAGTTATGAAGGTTGTAGTTAGGTTTAGGTATTATGTAGGATTTGGGATGTAGAATAAGATCAGAATTCTACTTTATACGTTCTAATAAACAGCCAATATCTAATAAGCCACTTGTTAGTAAGAACTGCAACTTTTCTTGGCAGAGCTTTACTTTTTCTAATGCTTAATTATTCATTACAAAAAATCTGTTTAGTTACAAACATTAAAGAGAACTAAAAAGGCTGCATTTATTTATTAACTTAAAAAAAATGTAAAACACAACTCATGTCGATATGGTTTTGGATTGAAACGTGACTCAGACATGTACGTTTGCTTTAGATTCATATAGTCAAACTCCTCGGCATGGATCTGCTGGTAGTTCATGGTCTAGATGTGTTGTTCTTTTTCAGCCTCCCCTTCAGTCCCCTCACAAGGATTGGTAGTGACCCCCATAGGAAGCCCATGCCTAATGCCATTGAATGGGGAACAAAGGCACTATTTATCCGGGGCCCGGGGTCTGGAGCTCAGCTGTGAGTTCGGGGAGGAGGCTTTCTCACACCCCGTCCCCTCTCTACACTGAGCGTGGCATTTTTCTTCACTAGACAAACATAGGAAACAATGCAATCAGCCAAGAACTCGGAGCTTTAAGAGGCGAGAGAGAGGCCTAGGATCTGTTCAGCTCTGCTCAGGCTGGCTGTAATCTAAAGTGATGGTGCCAGGATTCATAGGGCTACAGCGCAGAGGTGCCCTTTCAGAGAGCACACACTTAAAGAGCCAGATCAGCCCAAAATCAAAGGCCCGTCATCATTCACTCTCTGCAAAAAGCCCAGCAAAAGCAAGACATTTCGCAGGAAGTCGCAGCCAATGTTTTCCATACAGTGGAAAGTGGACCATTTTGACTGCCAATGTCTAAAAAGAAAAGTCCGTATGACTGTGTGTGATAATTCAAATCAAAAAGGAGATCGGGAGGACTACGTAACATGTTTGGGGGGAATGTCAAATCCTTCTTGGAGTCTTTATTGCATTTTTCAGATGTCTTATATTCCAGCAGAACCAACCTGTTTAACCCTCTGGGGTCTGAGGGCGTTTTGGGGCAGAAGTTCTGATGTGCCCTGTCATTTGTCCTTTTTTCAGATGCTTATAAACATAAAAGTGGCTAAAGTCTAAACCACTGTAAACAGCACAAACTGGTCTACAATAATAAGCTGGCAACATTCATGTACAAGTTTGTGTTTTTGAAAAAAAAGCGTTTATGCATGGTTAATGAAATAAGTCACTGAAATAACTCTTGTAGCAAAAGTGTGTATTGAACATTGTTTTAATTTTTTTATTTATGTATTGCTATTATTTGAATTTATGTCATTTATTTAGGTATTTATTTTCACCTTCCTGATGTTTCAGAATAAGTTTGTATTTTTTTGTTTCTATATATTTTGTTCTGAAGTTCAAACATTCATTCATTTTCTTTTCGGCTTAGTCCCTTTATTAATCTGGGGTCGCCCAGCGGAATGAACCGCCAACTTATCCAGCATATGTTTTAAGCAGCGGATGTCCTTCCAGCTGCAACCCATCACTGGGATTTAGCCTACCCAATTCACCTGTACCGCATATCTTTGGACTTGTGAGGGAAACCGGAGGCCCCGGAGGAAACCCACGCCAACACGGGGAGAACATGCAAACTCCACACAGAAATGCCAACTGACCCAGACAAGGCTTGAACCAGCGACCTTCTTGCTGTGAGGCAATCGTGCTACCCACTGCACCACTGTGCAGCCCACAACAACAACTTGCTGGTTGAATAAAAGTTACTTTAAGTCAGAATATGCTTTATGAATCATTTGTATATGTATATATATATATATATATATATATATATACACACACATATGACTTTATGCTATACTTCTATTGTTAAAAACGGCAATTTAAGTTATTATATACTGATAATGTTTCCCATTTTGGGGTTTTCGATGGTGCCTTTTATCTTTTGAATCTGCCAAAATAATTGTCCACTTTCAACATACAGTATGTAAAACCTGAAAAACATGCGTTATGCAAAACACATATTTTAATGTTCAATTTATGGAGAAATCATGTGAGTTTGAAAACAAAATAAATAATGACTTAAAGAATTCAAAATATGGATTTCTGGATAAACTGTTGGTTCTTTTCAATGGATTGTTGGCCAAAAAAGAGCATTTGGTATTTTTTTTTACCCTCATCATTCCAAACCCTTTCAAAGAGAAGACATTTTGTTGAATGCCAAAGCCAGTTTTTATATAAAGCAGAAGATTTTGTCTGCCAAGCTCACCTCCCAAAAAAAGAAGTTCATATGGCTGCATATGTTAAACTTCACATCATTCAAATGATAATTTTATGTAGCAACTGACTGCATTTTAAATCATTATTCGTTGATAATCTTCCCTTGTTTTGTGAGTGTTTTGATGTTGCTTTTTGTCCTTTTGAAGTAGTAAAATTGTCCACTTTCAACTTATAGAAATCAGTGTACAGGAAAACGTGCATAAATTATGCAAAACATCTCCTTTAATGTTGTTTTGTGTAGGGAAATTACCTAAATGTGTTGGTAAACAATGCAAAAATTGAGAAATTAGGACTTTCAAATATTCATGGGAACCATGCATGGAGAAATTTTCTTTTAAAGTTTCTGAGTGAACTCTGAGTAAACTGTTTTTTTAAGTATAAATATGAGTTTACTGATTTTGTGTTCATAAATGAGTTTCAAATATTCAACCAAAGTTAGTCTGAAAAGTGTCTGAATTGCCTGTAACCTCCCACTCTGCTTCGTTGCAGGAGCTTTTAAAAGTAAATAGGTGTAAACGTGACAGATATTCCAACTCCGCAAGTAATTTTCCATGTAAATTAATGGCAGTTCGGCTCAATGAGTATAAATTTGCAACCTTTTGAAAAAGAGAGAGAAAATTAAAATGTACAATGTCATTTAAAATTGGCAGAACTGGCCGAGAAAATTACATTTGAGGAGTCGAATCGCTTGCTTTCTTCTAGCTCATTCCATTTGCATTAACCCCAAATCATATTACACAGGCCATGCATTGTTAATTGGGGCCTATATTGCATTATCCTCACATAAATCAAATGACAAATATTAAAATGAATAGCAAATTCACTAATAGTGAATCATAAAACAATCTTTTTTAAGTATCTCTCATTAATTATTTAATTCCAATTATATCTGTGGTGCAGAATGAGCCTTTTCATTCTGGAAAGTTTTTTTTTTTTTTTTTTTTGTTGGGGGGGGGGGGGGGGGGGGGGGTTGCTTGGCCGTCTGCTTTTGACTGATGTGATAATAATGGAGATATATTTGGGTCCAAAGCCAGGGGAGAGAGAGAGAAAGAAAGAGAGCCCAACAGCTCATGGAGGAGTAAGAAGGAACGAGAAAATAGGAACAATTGAAGAAGAGGTTGCTCTCTTTTAAAACTCTAGAGTCTTAATTAAACTCCATTTAGTATCAAATTAATCTCAGACATCTTTTGTAAAATTTCAGAGAAGAATTGATGACATGTTTCCTAAAATTCCTGAAAAGGAATAAAGAGTTACATTTTAGACAACTGCTGTAGAAAATCTAGAAGAAGGAAAACACATGCTGAGTTTAAGGTGCTTTTACAAAAACTGGAACCTATGAAATCTCAAAATTCATTCATTCATTAATTTTCCTTCGGCTTAGTCCATTTATTCATCAGGGGTCGCCAC
This sequence comes from Danio choprae, assembly GCA_903798125.1. Classification (NCBI taxonomy): domain Eukaryota; kingdom Metazoa; phylum Chordata; class Actinopteri; order Cypriniformes; family Danionidae; genus Danio; species Danio choprae. Next base: position 6,315,357 of record CAIGQW010056782.1, read on the forward strand.
AGCGGAATCAACCGCCAACTTATCTAGCATATGTTTTACACAGCAGATGCCCTTCCAGCTGCAACCCAGTACTGGGAAACATCCATACACACTCATTCACACACATACACTACGCCCAATTTAGTTTATTCAATTCACCTATAGTGCATGTCTTTGGATTGTGGGGGAAACCGGAGCACCCGGAGGAAACCCACACCAACACGGGGAGAACATGCAAATTCCACATAGAAATGGCATCTGACCCAGCCGGGACTCGAACCAGCGACCTTCTTGCTGTGAGGCGACACTGCTAACCACTGCTAACACCATTTTTTAAATTTCTACATACAGTTTATACCTACTTTAATTTTTTCCCCAAATGATGTTTAACAGAGCAAGGAATTTTTCACAGTATTTCCTATAATATTTTTTCTTCTGGAGAAAGTCTTATTTGTTTTATTTCAGCTAGAATAAAAGCAGTTTTAATTTTTTTTTAAAACATTTTAAGGTCAATATTAGCCCTCTTAAGCAATATATTTTTTTAGATTGTCTACAAAACAAACCATCATTATACACTGACTTGCCTAGTTAACCTAATTAACATAGTTAAGCTGAATACTAGTCATAATCTTGAAAAATATCTAGTAAAATATGATGTACTGTCATCATGGTGAAGATAAAAGAAATCAGTTATTAGAAATGAGCTAGGCCTCACAGTGGCGCAGTGGGTAGCATGTTCGCCTCACAGCAAGAAGGTCGCTGGTTCGAGCCTCGGCTGGGTCAGTTGGCGTTTCTGTGTGGAGTTTGCATGTTCTCCCTGTGTTGGCGTGGGTTTCCTCCGGGTGCTCCGGTTTCCCCCACAAGTCCAAAGACATGCAGTATAGGTGAATTGGGTAAGCTAAATTGTCCGTAGTGTATGAGTGTGAATGGATGTTTCCCAGAGATGGGTTGCAGCTGGAAGGGCATCCGCTGTGTAAAACATATGCTGGATAAGTTGGCGGTTCATTCCGCTGTGGCGACCCCAGATTAATAAAGGGACTAAGCCGAAATGAAAATGAATGAATGAATATATACTGTACAGAGAGAAAAATCTCAGGCTTGTAGGCAACCACCAAATATCCATCCAGAAACCCTGAGCAATCCACCAAGTCACCATCTACAAAAGCCCTGGCATTGACCCACAGCATTCAAATGTCTTGCCAGCAAGTTTTGCATGAAAAAGAACCAATCATTTTTCGTCAGAGAAAGTAAGCATCATTTCAGACGCGTCTTCTAACTAATTCAGACGCAAAATGAGTTCATATTTTAGATATTTTCAAAATGTAGTGATCATCTTTCTTTGCTTTCTATGAGAAATAACTGAGATATGAGAATGAACAAAATGGGACCCGACAAGATGCCAGAATATCATCGAGATTTGATTGAGACCACCAAACGCCTGTCCTAGTATACTAAATTAATTTATTGCATGATCTTTGAATGCAACCTTCAATATTTCACTGCGTTCAGTGAATCATGGCATCATTTTCTGACATATAGATTTGTTTTGCTTGCATTATGTGCACTGCTTTGTCTAGTTATCAATCACATCAACTGTCACGTGATTTTGTTGGTGCACATTGACAGATTTATTGTGTAACTTCATATGCATATAGTTTTATCTGAAAATGTATTTGCAGATCGCAGAGAGTTCATCTTAGCATTTCAGGTCAGGTTTCAACTCAATTTTTTTAAGTTATACAAAGTTTAACTTAATATTTTTAGTCAGTTTGATTGATGGAAGTTGAGATGACTAGAAAAGTTCATTTGATTCAACTAAAAAGAAATCAGGCAGCAAGAATTAGTTTTTTACAAACTGCTGAATATCTCCAATACAGTTAGAGTATAGCAATGAAGTGATTTAAGCATAGAGTTAAGCTTGGTCTGCTGTACTCAGAACTAGATGGAGTTACGGGGCAGCAGTCGTGGGAGTCCCGTCCTGAGCAGGAATAGGGGGTTTCAATTGAGCCGAATGAAAAGCAGCAGTTGGAGAATAGTGGCAATCGTTTAATGCAGATGACCTCTGACAGACCTGCCGCGCCGGAGCCCGAGTGGGAATTTGCATGGGGTCTGAGCAGAGGAACAATGTAGCCTAAACGCTAGACAATCTTTATTCTAATGAAGTGGGTGTCAAGGTCAATGTAAAAGCCTTATGATGAATGGTGCAGCGCAGGGCTCACACACACTATAGTCCTCTGGCATTAATTGCTCGCGCTCCAGCGCTGCACCCCGAAAAGGAAGTCCAGAGTTTAGCAGAGAGGATTCTGGGAAGGGCTGGAGGAGGAGATGTGGGAAAATCTATACATCGCTACATGTGGACAGAGTGTGTGAATAAAGAGTGTTAGAGAAGCGGGAGATCCAAAACTAAATTCAAATAGCTCTTATGAGTGATGAGAGGGAGAACCAAATGTAAAATTAATGTTACAATATTCATGACAATATTATTTATATTATGATATAATACAAACAGAATTAATATTTCTTTGCTTGGTCTTTTGATGTAGCAGATTTTAATAACAAAAATATAACATGGAATATTATCAGGTGCATATGCTGCTCTGCATTTAATATTAATTAAATTATTAAATATTATTCAAATTAAAAACGTATAAGATTAAATTGTTTTTTTCATTAAATTATTATTTAATAATATTTTATTCTTCACTTGATTAATTGCTAATATTATCAAATTGCGTTTTGTTTACTAATGTTGCCCATCATATTTTAATGACATAATATAATCTCCAGCATACACATTATAATATAATATAACATAAAATAATATAATATAATATAATATGGGCCTCACAGTGGCGCAGTGGGTAGCACGTTCGCCTCACAGCAAGAAGGTCGCTGATCGCTGGTTCGAGCCTCGGCTGGGTCAGTTGGCGTTTCTGTGTGGAGTTTGCATGTTCTCCCTGTGTTGGCGTGGGTTTCCTCCGGGTGCTCCGGTTTCCCCCACAAGTCCAAAGACATGCGGTATAGGTGAATTGGGTAAGCTAAATTGTCCGTAGTGTATGAGTGTGTATGGATGTTTCCCAGAGATGGGTTGCAGCTGGAAGGGCATCCGCTGCGTAAAACATATGCTGGATAAGTTGGCGGTTCATTCCGCTGTGGCGACCCCAGATTAATAAAGGGACTAAGCCGAAATGAAAATGAATGAATGAAT
>CAIGQW010056782.1:6343543-6355577 GCA_903798125.1 Danio choprae
TTTGTATTGTTTTTTTCCCCACTATGGCAGTCAATGGTTACAGGTTTCTAACATGCTTCAAAACATCTTCCTCTGTTTTTAGAAAAGGCGGCGTAGTGGCGCAGTGGGTAGCGCTGTTGCTTCACAGCAAGAAGGTCACTGGTTCGAACCTCGGCTATGTCAGTTGGCATTTCTGTGTGGAGTTTGCATGTTCTCCCCGTGTTCATGTGGGTTTCCTCCAGGTGCTCCGGTGTCAACCCACAAATCCAAAGACAAGCGCTATAGGTGAACTGAATAAACTAAATTGGCTCTAGTGTATGTGTGTGAATGCGAGCGTGAATGGATGTTTCCCAGTAATTTTTTCCCAGTACTGGGTTGCAGCTGGAAGGGCATCCGCTGTGTAAAACATATGCTCGATAAGTTGGTGGTTCATTCTGCTGTGGCGACCCCAGATTAATAAAGGGACTAAGCTGAAGGAAAATGAATGAATGAAAACTATACTATATAACTGTAATAACTTACAGTTTAAATGCTCATTTGTAAATATACACTTGATGGTAAAATAGTAAGGTAAGCAAAGATGTAGGAAATATTTTTGCTGCATCAAAATGTTATTTTTCTTTCATTTGAGTTTGCTTATGTTAGTTTTGGCGGTTCATTCCGCTGTGGCGACCCCTGATTAATAAAGGGACTAAGCCGAAAAGAAAATGAATGAATGTTTTCAGAACAAATAAACTCAAAATGGTTTGGAACCACTTGAGGAAGAGTAAATAGTGAGTAAATCTTGATTTTGGGGTGAACTATCCCTTTTAGTGAAGGATTTGAAATGTTTTACCCATCACAAACATTGTGTTGCCATAATCCACCAAAGAGCATATAGGACTTGACTTCCAAATAATCAATACACTTACTGATTATTATGTCATTATTATGTCAACATATGCAATGATAAATCACATATATGTAGTTTAAGTTAAAAAATACAATTACAATAGTTATTAAAGAGTCTATTTCTCAAATTTGAAAAGTTCAAATTCAATTTAAAGTCAAAGTCAAAAACCAAAATTAATTCAAAGTCAGTCAAAAACCCTTTCTCATAATTCATTCATTCATTTTCCTTCGGCTTAGTCTCTTTATTCATCAGGGGTCACCACAGCGGAATGAACCACCAACTTATCCAGCATATGTTTTACAAAGCGGATGCCCTTCCAGCTGCAACCCAGTACTTTCAACTTGAGGTTGAAAAGTTCACCGAAGTGACTTTTATCAACATTTTTAGCAGCTTAGCAATATATTGTCTGGTTTTGCCATGTAAATTATGGTTCAAAACCTGGGTAATGAGCTGCCAGCGCTATTGAATTCCTGTATCATTCAGGTCTGGAGGCTTCCTCAGTCTTTAATGATTGTATAGCGTAGGACTGTAATGGTGGCGTCAATTTAATCGTATCATTTTGAGCCCAATTAAGTCCAATGATGAAACACTGGAAGAACTAGTTGATTCACCTCGACCTCCAGCCAAAAGCACAACAAGCTGGACACACGTTTCTGTTGATCTTATGAATGCAATATACAAAAAAAAGAAACACTGGCTTATGAATGCATACAATTAACCAGCTCACTGAAAAAAATTATTCATATACTACATTTTTTTAAAGCAAGTTGTTGCAAACAATTTATATGGGATGAATTGAAACAAACAAATTAAATTTAGTAATGTTCAACTTATTCATTCATTCATTTTCTTTTCGGCTTAGCCCCTTTATTAATCAGGGGTCGCCACATGAACCACCAACTTATCCAGCACATGTTTTACGCACCGGATGCCCTTCAAGCTGCAACCCATCACTGGGAAACATCCATACACACTCATTCACACACATACTCTATGGACGATTTAGCTTACCCAATTCACCTATACCACATGTTTTTGGATTGTGGGGGAAACCGGAGCACCCGGAGGAAACCCACGCCAACACGGGGAGAACATGCAAACTCCACACAGAAATGCCAACTGACCCAGCCGGGGCTCGAACCAGCGACCTTCTAGCTGTGAGGCGATTGTGCTACCCACTGCGCCCCCGTGCTGCCCATGTTCAACTTAATTTGTTTATTTAAATTCAGCCCAAATAAACCGTTTGCAACAACTTACCTTAAAAAATTTGTTAGTCCAATTAATATTTTATTTCAGTGCTGGATAAAACAAATAAATGATTACAACTTGAGAGTTAAAATGCTGTAGTTTTGTCTCTACTAATGCATCATCTAGTGCAGTGTTTCCCAACCCTGTTCCTGAAGGCACACCAACAGTACACATTTTCAACCTCTTCCTAATCAAACACACCTGAATCAACTCATCAGGACATTAGAAGAAACTCCAAAGCCTGAAATGAATGGGTCAGATAAGGGAGACATCCAAAATACGTACTGTTGGTGTGCCTCCAGGAACAGGGTTAGGAAACACTGATATAGTGAACAAATAATTACTTTATAATGATGGTTTAAATCTTGTTCTATGCAGCCTGTAGTGCCATGGGTCAAAAACTCCACTCAGGTCTCTTTAGACCACTCTTGTACTGTATTGTTACAACAGACACTTCTTGGCGGCTCTAGCAATGAATGACACCTGGAAAAATCTGTATAGATTATTTCAGATTGCTATAGCAATAAGTAATCTCTGGCAATTAATCAGCAAAACTGACCACTTTACATCAACCTCCAGTCCTCATTGTCATTCATAATGTTTGATTGCATGTTTGACATGTATTTACTGACAGCTAAATGTTGTTTTTGTAAATGAAAATACTTTTCAAACTTTCACTCTCACTTTAAATGAATTTATTTTGACTTTTTCTACAAAGCATATGCAGATCAAATTATTAGTGCTCTTGTGAAATTGTAATTATTTTTCAAATATTTTCCATGTGCTGTTTAACATATATTTAAACATAATAGATTTGATAACTAATTTCTAATAATCATTTTCTTTGATGACAGTACACACACTCAGAACATTTTGTTGTTGCTTGTTCAAACTACTTATTTAAAATGAGCTGAAACAACACAATTATTAAGATTTTGTTGGAACAACTTAATTTTGCTATTTTCAATCCACGTAAATTTGTTAAATCTGTAAAGTTAATTTAATCGAATTGTGTTGGGGCAATATGAATGATTTGTGTGGAACCCTGCTTTTTTTGTGAAGTTTTTAAACAAATTTCGAGAGGAGCATGTGATATGATTGATCGCGGCTGGTCTCTCATCCGTATAATCAGTAATAATTCAATCAGATTGATCCAAGCCTACTATAAATAGACAGATTTCACCCAACTGCCATATCTTCGTTTTCACCCCTTCCACCCCATCTCCTCCTTTTACTTCTTTATTAGGGGGAGCTCTCGACACCTACCTGATCTCAGACCCCTTTACATGCTAAAAGACCTGGCGGGAGCCCTGGGCTCAATTATCTCCGAGCTCAGGGTTCTCTCCCGTTCTCTCCCGCATGCCAAACCTGCTAATAGCGTCAAGCAATTTCTAAGTGTGAACTCTTGAAACAGTGCATAAAGTATTTAGCTTAAAATGCAGTTTAAAGGCTTAACTAGGTTAATTAGATTAACTAGGCAAGTTAAGGTAATTAGAAAAGTCAGTTAGGGTAGTTGGAAAACAGTAGTCTGTCCTGTAGCCAATTGAAAAAAAAAATTGGGGGGCTAAATAATATTGACCCTAATAGTTATATAAAAAAATGCTTTTGTTCCAGCCAAACTACAGAAAGTAAGACTACTAAATATAATAGGAAACACTGTGAACTCTGTTAAACAGCACTTGCATCAGCACTTCTAACAATTTTGCCTTTAACTATACGTGATGCTTAGAATAAAAACCTAAATGAGTTTTCTGCTCTCACTGGGTATAAATCAAACACATTTCTCATTGTACCTGTTAGTCTTGGACATCAGACTGAAGTCGACACCTCTGTTGCCGGACCACAACTGTTGACTTTGAAGTTTCCCTCTCATCTGATCCAGAATGTCTTTCTGGGCCTCTCGATGGCTCTGCTGGACCTCCACCTGCTGACACCAAAAAACAAACCCAGAGAAGGAATCGTTATAATTTCAGCAACCCCTTGGAAAACAATCACCTCAACGCCATTGATCCAACTTCAAGAACTATTAAAACATAATAAACTTGCGAAACTATTAAACCAATTCAGACTCGTAGCATTTAGCCAAATCAATATGGCAACAATGAAACTGGCGTGCTTCCATTGGAGCGAGCAGCGGTGAGCGTCGGTTTTCAGTAGCGATTAGGAAGCACTTGTACATGCTTTTTTTCAAATCAGATGGAAAAAATACGTATCTCTTCTCTGTACTTGAGAAAATTGGCTACATTGGCTTGACGGAGATCAGTTATTGTGCAAAATGCGAGCCGATGAATGAGCGAGCCAATAAAAACCTCCAACAGACGGCTTTGATTTTTTGCTCATTTCTCAACACTTTATGAAGCGCGTTCTCGCCCGCCGCCTGCTCGGCAGATGCCTCCAGAAAGGTCAGACGATTTCATGAATGCAAACTGCTCCTCAATCAAAGCTACCCTTGATAATAAACAAGAAAATCAACAGAAAGATGTGTCACTTTTTCATTCCATTTATTGGGCGGGCATCAAACGCCGGGGCTCGGGTGCGCTTTGCTCATTTGGGAGGAATGAAATGAACCTAACTAGGAGCTGTGAAAAATTAGCGGCACGAGCGCGCAGACTTCTCCTCTCCCTCCTCGGAGGAATTTGCTTTCATTTGCCTTCATTTTTGATTCACTCGGCTGGCTCGCCGATGCCATGTCAGGATCCTAATTACTCGATCCCAGCGGAGAAGCTTACACACACAATAATAAACCGATGCCCACCTCAGACAAAAGCAATTTCTGCCAGCCACCTTGAGTCTAAGGACGGTTCGGCCCAGCACGCCACTTCGGTTTTGGAGTCGAGGACATTGTCGTGATGGAGATTCGCCTCTCCTGTGGCTTGTGGGTAAGATGCATTTGCATTGATCTCTCCACCATGGCTAAAACCCACCAGAATTACCCATCTGTATTAAAAAACGCAGAGCTGGAATGTATTAGAAATCCATAAATGTATACGTCTGAGCTGCTGGAAGATGTGGCTCCCATGGGTGAACATGGAAAAAAAAAGTCAATATCATGCACATAAACCTACATTCATCAGACAGGAGAAATCGGGCTATTGATGAGCGTTTGCCATAATGTACGCAGAGCCCGTTCCCACAATGCAATGCAATCAGTGTCTGAGATAAAGGTTAAGCTTTCATAATCTCAAGGCAGACAATGTCAACCGAAGAAAAAACACGTGTAAGCCTCTGACTTAAAAGCGAAGCATTGCTTAATTAATTTTCCTATGGCACGTCGCCCGTGCGCTAACAGCTGCATCTGTATAACCTCCGTACACGCTATAGCTAGGCTGGATTTCTTACACATATGCAGGCAGAAGGGATTTGCATGTGAATCTCACGTATTCTTATTTCAAAGAGAATCGTTCAAAAAACTCTCGCGTCGTCGTCTCTCTCTCTCTGTCTCTCTCTCTCTCTCTCTCTTTCTATCTCTCTTTCTTTCTCTCTCTCTCTTGTGCCGTCAAAATAGGTCTTGCTTTAAACTGCTAATATGGCAGGAATCAATGTGAATTCAATCATCTGATGAATGCTTACTTCTGTCCCTCGAGTGAGATCGAGGCTCAGATGTCAGTAAAATCTGCTGAATCGAGTCATTTTGGGCCCTTTTGTTTACACGCCTCTGTCAGCTTCACATCTTCAGAGACGCGCCGTGTGTTTTTACTGTCAATCACGAGCTGAAAGTAAGGCCATCATCACTTCCTGTTACATGGCAGACTGTATTCACAGCACATTATCAACAGACGTTACACACAAATTAAACATCTGCTAGAAACTAATTCAAGGTTTTATTTGCTATTCTTTTCTAGTTCGTTTACAAAAAATCTAAATATTTTGAGAGTTTTTCAGTGTAAAGGGAAAAGTATACAGTAAAAAAAAATACATTAGCCAAAACTTGAATTGTAACTGGCTTTGGACAATAGCGTCTGGTAAATAACTAAACGTAAATGTAAAAGTGCACTGTAAACAATGCTGGGTTCCACACAATCGATTTGTCTTGGGACAACTTGAAGGAATTAAGTTGTAATGTAATGTATTCATATAGCGCATTAATGTGTATGGCCATAAAGTGCTACACAATCATGAGGGGGGTCTCTCCATACCACCACCAGTGTGCAGCATCCACTTTGATAATGCGACGGCAGCCACAGGACAACGACGCCAGTGTGCTCACTACACACCAGCTATAGTGGGAGTGGAGAGATAGTGATAGAGCCAATTCAGTGGATGGGAATGATTGGGAGACCATGATCGTTAAGGGCCGATGGAGGGAATCTCATCCGAAAGACGGCGCTCACTGACATTATGGTGTCCTCTTCACCTTAAAACCACTTCCAAAAACCTAGTTTTCCCATGTGGTCTCCCATCCAGGTAATCACCAGGCTCAGCCCTGCTTAGCTTCAGTGAGTAACTGGTCTTGGGCTACAGAGTTATATGGCTGTGGCGTATATTAATGTATTCATTTTTATAAATTTAAGTGGATTGAACATAAAACAATTAAGCTGTCCCTCAAAAAAAACACAAAAATGGCCAAATGGCTTTTAATGCATAGTAGCAACGACACTTTTCTCTGTTTTAATGTTTTGCTGTATTTTATTTATATTTCTTGTATCGTTTTTGCATTGTTTACTTTTTAGCTGTGTTTTATAATTAGTTTTCATGGAACCAAATCAGCAATCGAGAATCTAATCAACAACTGAACTGAATCAATTGGGAGCTTCTTAGTCAGAATCAAATCAAACAGCCACCATTGAATATGATACAGTGATATTTTCTTACTGTATTTTTAATTAAATAAACGTTTATGTTTATGTAGTGTATATCTATGGACATGCAAAGTGATGGGAAGACATGTGCACATTAAAACAAATGAAACAACAACAGATCTTTGCATTTCTGATGAATATTTGAGTGCTTGCTCATCTCTAAAATTGCTTGCCAAATATTCTAAGGCATTGCCAGTGTGTGCTAATTGGTTGTTTACTGGTAGAAGTCAGACAAGCGCCATCTCATTCTGGTTAATCATCCAACTACCTATAAAAAAATCTAAATACCACAATCTCCTGAAGCAACACGCATGACCTGAATTGAGACGCTAAATACAAACAACAAAACAAAACCTACTTTTGTTGTATTGCACTGAAGGGAAATACTAATAAGAACAAAAAAAGTCAATAACAGTAAAGTATTAAAGGCCCGTCAGGCAAGGAATGAACAGAGCAGACTGATTTGCTAAAAGTCTACAGAGTTTGTTTAAAAAACATGCAGCGGAGGAAAACAATCACAGACATGATCGGATCGTCCTTGAGCTTTGAGGCACATGTGTTTCACATCTAACCGTAGGGCGAAATTCATTGGGTTAAAATATAATCCAAACAGAATTGAGTGACGTTCTTTTGTTGCTTCATTGCTCCAAAACAGAGAGAGAGAGAGAGAGAGAGAGAGAGAGAGAGAGAGAGAGAGAGAAGCAGCAGAGGGCAGTGAAGGGGTAAAAAGGAGGAACCTGCCAACCAACTGCAGCAATGTGAGTATGTGTGTGTGAGAGAGAGAGAAAGAGAGAGAGAGAGAGAGAGAGAGAGAGAGAGAGAGAGAGAGAGAGAGAGAGAGAGAGAGAGAGAGAAAGAGAGAGACGAATCATGTGGCAGCAGGACAGAGTCTCATTGAAAGCAGCTGGGAACACTATAAACTAACGAAGAGAAAAAAAAATGTGACTCTAGCGTGGAGTAGGTGAACTGCTGGACAGGAGCCAATGGATACCTCCTAAATTCAACATTTAAGCTATGTGACAAAACACAGGGGTCGCGCGCTTCTTTATCGTCTGCTCTGAATGCGAAAAGCGTTGCGGTGAGATTGAAAACGGTGGGAAGTCTCCTGCCACCGCGGCCCCCCCAGCGACCGGTGTTCAAAACAGCCAGAACATACATCGGCCTGTTTGAAATGTCTCCCATCAGGTTCATCCTGATGTTCAGAGGCGAGCGGCGCGCGCAGGCATGCTTGGAAAATAAATTCAGACGCCGGTTGTGTGGGGTCGTGGCGGCCGCTGTAAATGGCCGAGGTTTCTATCAAAAGCAGCTCATAAATTTACAAACACACCAGCAAAAAGCTTCACCTCCGCAAACTGGGAAAGATTGTGTAATAAAAAAAGAAAACCAAATTCCCCAATTGTCATTTAAGAGGCTGTGTATAGTATCTTAAATGACAATTGGGGAATTTGGATTTCTTTTTTTTTGTTGGCTTTTTTTCTACGTCGTCGTCTTAATCTGTGGAAAAGTAATTGAAAATAAAAAAAGAAAGCCAAATTCCTTAATTGTCATTTAAGAGGCTGAACACTGGAAAAAATATGATTCGTTGGATTTGCAAACAATTTATATGGGCTGAAATTAAACAAACAAATTAAGTTGATCATTACTACATTTCATTTGTTTGTTTAAATTCAGCCATATAAACAGTTTGCAACCACTTACCTTAAAAAAATTTAGTAAATCCAGTGAAATATATTTCATTTTAGTGTTTTCAGGAATAAAGAAGGTGCTGCTTCTCCTGATAACTGTTCGTTTTCCTATGTGTCGTCTCAATCTGTGGAAAAGTAATTGAAAATGTTAAAAAAGAAAGCCAAATTCCTTAATTGTCATTTAAGAGGCTGAACACTGGAAAAACAAACATGATTCGTTGGATTTACTGCATTTTTTTTAAGGTAAGTTGTTGCAAACAATTTATATGGGCTGAAATTAAACAAACAAATTAAGTTGATCATTACTACATTTCATTTGTCTGTTTAAATTCAGCCATATAAACAGTTTGGAACAACTTACCTTAAAAAGATGTAGTAAATCCAATAAAACATATTTCATTTTAGTGTTTTCAGGAAAAATAGGAGGTGCTGCTTCTCCTGATGACTGGCTTTTTTTCCATATGTGTCGTCTCAATCTGTAGAAAAGTAATTGGAAATTAAAAAACAAAAGAAAAGAAAACCAAATTCCCAAATTGTCATTAAAAGGCTGTACATTGGAAAAAAAACTGGATTAACTTGGATTAACAATTTTTTTTTCTGGTAAATTGTTGCAAACAAAAATTATTCAAATGATTTTAAGGTAACTTATAATTAATTGATATGGGCTGAAATTAAGTTAAACAATACTAAATTGAATTTGTTTGTTTAAATTCAGCCCATATAAATTAATTATAAGTTACCTTAAAATCATTTGAATATTTATTTCAGTGTTTTCAGGGAAAAAAAGAAGGTGCTGCTTTTCCTGACGACTGCCTTTTTATAAAAAAAAAGATTCTACATCGTCGTCTCAATCCGTGGAAAAGTTACGAGGGGAGATTATTTTTGAGGAGCGCGGGCCTCTGAGGAGCTGTAGAAGGCATGAAACTCATTTGGAAACTATTACTTTCAAATCACTAGTCATAAAGGCTGGATTTAATGTGCGATGGGGTCTTCCAACATGAATCACGCAACTTTATAGCACAAAATAATGGCGATTATTACAGTGTTGTCAGACAGAAGTTGATGTCGTTCGTTCCCGCTTATCTGTCTTTTGCAGCTAACCGGCTTCTAATACGACCGCGTTCATTTGACGGCTTGGTCAAATAAATGTGATTATGTATGCAATAAAGAAAACACAGGGGGTCATATTTCGATGGTTATATCTAGACTGTCGCTGGAATAGATGCCAACGTAGGTGTAAGATGAATTGGTTGCACTTTATCAAACGAGCACTTGGCAACATGCAAAATGTGTTACATTATTCAATTAGGGTTCTCGAAGTTAGGCTTTTCTGGATGCAACTGAATACAAAACACCTTTAAGGAAGCTCATGTGCAACTATAGAGCGCAATAAGTGGGGTGGGAAACCCATTTTTAATTTTCTGCATTGACAATCTGAGACCAAATATGTTGGTGCTATTTGACAATGACGATTAGGTGTTGTTTTACTCATCCTCAGGCCTTCCAAGATGCATTTATTTTTTTATTTATTAGTTTTTTTACTTGCATTTTATCAATCACAAAGGGCCACAGATTCAGAAAAAAATTATAATAATAATTCTACTTAAAAATAATTTAATACCACCTACATCTATAAAGGATATAAGCAAATGAACAGCAAATATTATTTATTGATGAACTACTATTCTTTAAGTAATGTTATATGCTTCTGTAAAAAAAAAAGTTATAAAACCATGTTTTAAAGAAAAAATCCAGGAGCAAATTAGGGCCCACAGACTCCCTTCCCTAAACCCAACCGATAGTGTTTTCAGATTTTCCCACATTTCAGCCTGTTATTTATTTTATTATATATTTTTTGTTTTTGTTTTACCTGGTTTCTTGAACCGTTCTTTGTCTAACTCGAACCCCATCATCTCAAGTCCATCCATACGGAGGTAATCGGTCAGCGGTATTGCGAAAAGGATCAGAAGCTGTCAGTGGCGTCATACCCCCCCATATCGTTCGTTTTACAGATGAAATGCAGCCAGACGTACCTCTTGGTACATATATGGGTACTTCAGCTTCAATTACTTCAATTCTTCAGCTATTACTGTACATTTATACTAACATTTAATTAAAAAAAATTTAAATATATGTATGGGTACAAAATATATAGGTACATATATATAAAACAAATATGTACCTCTAGGTACATATTTTGCGGTTTCAAGAAATGTAGACCTGGGTACATATCCACAATGAGCCTGTGTTGTATAATGAGCATGCAGCCATTCATCTCTGCTGAGTGGTCCATCTCATTCTTTAAGACATGTCCATAACACATCGCCAACGGTCAGTGTCGCTCAGGCTGCTAAAAATGAATGATTTCGCCTTGCCAGTAAATCTCTGTATATGAGAACACCCCTGTGTACCGTCTCCGCTAAATGTCAAACATCATCTAATGCACCATCATTTCTTAAGACAGCATTTTAGACATCTATTTGTAAAAAAAGCCCTCCCTCTAAATCTAATTGATGAGGTCAGAATGAATTTTTAATTGGTAATAAGGTGTGACTTATATTTAGCTTAAAGCAAAAAACAACGCCTTTGACCTTGACATGAAACCGCTCTATAGTACCGGCGTATGTCGCCGTCGCTTTAAGAAATATCTTAGGCAGTTTGAAAGCTTTAGCTCCTGCAACATTTATCAGGGCGTGAAATTAGCAATTGCTAGGAGCCAAATTGCTGCTTCTTATTTAATGTTGTTGCTGAAAAGGTGACATTTAATCGCTGATCCTTGCTTCCATGAAGCCTCAGCACCTGGAGACACGAGCAGGAAAAAAAGGCACGCAGGGGTCTGAAACAATGTTCACGTTATGGATTAGTCAGGCGGGGGGTCGTATCGATCCGGTGATCATTTTCAATCTAATAGACACCGTCTTGGCTTTAATATGGGCTTGCTTTACTTTAGCTTTGTCATGCATGCCAAACAATCCCACCAGGTGTGTGTGGGGAATGTCAGAGTAGATGCTGCTGTTGTAGATGGGTGATGGGAAACATCTGGGTCATTATGCACAACCCGGTGTCATATACATGAGCGTTACTGTAGGCATTGCATATCAAACGTTCAACATTTCCATGCATGCATTTTTTTGCCTGCTTCTTCATGTATAATCAAATATCTAACAGCATTTCAGCTGCAATAAAGGATTTCATTTTTATAATCAATTCATGTAATTAACTGTAATTCATGTATAAATAATTAGGGCTATACGAAAAATCTGATGGTTTAAAAACTTTTAAAGAAGATTTTGAATTGTCCTTTTGTTTAATCTTATTATGTTTTTTTTTACTGTATCCCTTTGAGATTTTACTTAAAATGTTAAGTGTGTTATAAATAAAATGTATTATTATTATTATTATTATTATTATTATTATTATTATTATTATTA
>CAIGQW010056782.1:6382698-6396289 GCA_903798125.1 Danio choprae
AATAATAATAATAATAATAATAATAATAATAATAATAATAATAATAATAATAATTAGAATAATAATAATTAGAATAATTAAAACTAAATTGAATAAATTAACAAAAATATCAAAAAACTAAATAAAAACATTTAAAGAGATTCAAATCCACTTTCATGACTTATATATACATAAACATGAATATATATATTTTTTTAACCATGAAAAAATGTTTGCTAAAATAAAAAGATCAAAACAAAACCTCTTAAAATAGTGCAATGTTATGGCACGGCACAGTTTAACAACAATAACAGCTCTGCATTTATCTCCACTCCCATCCTACAGGTCTTTGGTGTCTGTCTGATCAACAAAACCGGATGTCAAATGTCTATACAGGGTTTAGTGCTCACATATTTGATTCCCAAACAAGAATCTAAAGTTATAGGCATCAAATGTCTAAAAACCCACTTCCTTATATGTGTAAATCTCTCCAAGGAAAGACCGAACATGTGTCACAGCCTGAGAATTGGTCAACACACATCAAATATTACCCATGAATCCCTGCACATATGTAGCACATATATGAAGTCTGCCTGCTGTCAATCCTCTCCTCGTGTCGTCTGACATTTATCCGATCTACGCAGCATCATGTGAGCCTCGCTGCGGTAGTGCAGATATATGAAAGAACTGCGAGACAATTTTCTCCTCTAAGAGCCATGTTATTGAGGGGGGATTGTTGCTGCTTCATGCTGTTAACGATCTCCTGATGTTCCTCCTACAGTTTAATTAGTGGACAAAAACTAAACCAGACAATCTGCCTTTGCCATTTGGCCAGCGTCTAGCTCAAACTATATACAATGTATGGATAAAACTATAACACTGTTGTTTTTGTTGTTGTTTTTAATACAACGTTGGATCAAATATGGACAAACTCAACCGTTGGATTATTATTTTTTTATCCAATTGTTGGGTTTGTTGTTGAATCAATTCAAGCCAGAATATTTTAAGTCACAAGCAAAAAGACCAAAAGCAGACCTACACTGTTAACAATTTTTGTAAATGACACAGTATTTAACTGCAATATAAACGGCATTTTACTGTTACGCAGTATGTTACTGTATTTTACAGTTGCATTGTGAAAATTCACATATATTTTACGGTAAAGATAAATACATACTGAAAATGCATATAACAGCAAGATAAATGATGCTGTAAATCTAAATACAGTGTTTTTACTGTAACTGATTGACAGTAAGTTACTGGCGAACTGCTGCCAGTAAGTTACTGTAGATTCTACAGGTAATTCTTAGCAGTGTACTTTACAGTGTAAATATAAATGGCCAAAATATCTTTGTTCACCTTTTTATCGTCTAAAAAAACGAAACACCCTAAATATGCTCATGCTGTTAATGATCTGGCGGTGCGGTGGTGCAGTGGGTAGTTGCTATTTCTGTGTGGAGTTTGCATGTTCTCCCCATGTTAGTGAGGGTTTCCTCCGGGTGCTCCGGTTTCCCCCACAGTCCAAAGACATGCGCTATAGGTGAATTGGGTAAGCAAAATTGGCTGTAGTGTATATGAGTGTATGCATGTGAGAGTGTGTGGGTGTTTCCCAGTACTGGGTTGAGGCTAAAAGGGCATCCGCTGTGTAAAACATATGCTGGAATAGTTGGCGGTTCATTCCGCAGTGGCCACCCTTGATAAATAAGGGACTAAGCCAAAGGAAAATTAATGAATGATCATTTTTTACACAATATATTGTTTCAAACTACTAAAATGTCAATAAAGGTCACTTTGTTCAATTGCCAAAAGTGGACAAAACAAAAAAAGGTCCCATAATGCAATTCATAACCATAAATAAATACAAAAAAAATCAGTGAAATTAATTAACATATATTTTTTTTACAGTAGAAGATTCAGTCACAAGCAAAAAGGCCAAAAACAGACCTACTTTACATTTTAAATATAAAGTGTCAAGTCAAAATATCTTTGTTCCCTTTATTTTTTTCATCTAAAAAAACTAAACAAGCACCCTAAACATGTTCATGCTGTTAATGATCTCCTCTCTGCCGCCTTCAGTCAGTATGATCTTCCCCCTACAGTTTAATTAGAGGCGAACAACTAAACTAGACAGGATTCCCTCAGGATTGCCATTTGACCGGGATCCAGCCATGTTCAAACTTTATGGTCTTGAGAAAATAACTCAGACGGCACAATGCGATGCGACGGGCGCGAGCATATGTTTGCGGCTATAATAACAAACCGTTATGGCTGTCGAGAGAGAAGCGCAGCCTGCTTTGTACACACCTTAATGGCATTCTGGGGACAGACTTGGGTGTATATTACTCCTCTGACGGCGCACATTGCTCATTTGTGAGCCGTTTTTTAACCAAAGCAAATTAATGACCGCAAACGACACCTGTTGTGGTGAAGCATTAGGAATTAATAGCAAAGAGGGGAGGGGGGCATGTCATTGAAAAAGAGCGCCTTGACAGCAGTTTCCAAATATTGTTTAGTCAGTGAAACGCGGGTGTGGAAGTGATATGAATTCCCCAAACCAACATTAAGATGAATCTATGGGCCATGTGGCGGCCTGAGACGGGCTATTTAAAGGGACTGTTTGACCTGCGACAAGCCATGCCGTACCCTTCAGTGAAGTTCAACTGAGAAACTTTAGTGGTGGGTGATGTTATATGTGGGTCACAATGAAATTTCATGGAGAAAAAGCGTAAAAAATAAACAAATAAACAGTCAAGTCCAAAATTATTCATAACCCTGACTTAAAGTTACTTTTCTTTTAACCAGCTGTTCTGTTTTTCTTGTTTTTTGGGCAGGAAATGACACAGGCTTCTCCCAAAAGATGATAAGACAACGTACAAGTGGCATAATTTTGGAAAGAAATATTTCTTAGCTATATATATACAGTAAAGCACAAAATTATACTTATATCAATGTTAACTATTAATACAATTAATAAATAATTAATAACAATTAATAATTAAACACATAATTGGGTATAAATAAACATTAAAATTAATTCATTCATTCATTTTCATTTCGGCTTAGTCCCTTTATTAATCTGGGGTCGCCACAGCGGAATGAACCGCCAACTTATCCAGCATATGTTTTATGCAGCGGATGCCCTTCCAGCTGCAACCCATCTCTGGGAAACATCCATACACACCCATTCACACACATACACTACGGACAATTTAGTCTACCCAATTCACCTATACCGCATGTCTTTGGACTTGTGGGGGAAACCGGAGCACCCGGAGGAAACCCACGCCAACACAGGGAGAACATGCAAACTCCACACAGAAACGCCAACTGACCCAGCCGAGGCTCGAACCAGCAACTTCTTGCTGTGAGGCGAACGTGCTACCCACTGCGCCACTGTGAGGCCCTAAACATTAAAATGAACAATTATACTAATGATAAAATATATTTATCATATTAAAATATGATTAAGTAACACTCAAATAAATAATCCAAAATTGTATTAATATTTTTTTCAAATATTAAAAATAAATACATTAATATTTTAATAAATGTTTTAAAATATTTTGTGAATACATAAATAATTCCATACATAAGTATAATAAATACATAAATAATACATATAAATAACTTTAGGCTTGACTGTATATTGACTGTATACATATATATATACTGTATATATATATATATAGTCATAAATAAACACATATAAAAAAAACCAAATAATTAATCATTAACTTAAAATGAATAATTATAATAATGATAAAATTCATTCATTTATTCATTTATTTTCCTTCTGCTCACTTTATTCCTTTAGTCGCTTTATTATTCTGGGGTCGCCACAGCAGAATGAACCGCCAACTTATCCAGCAAATGTTTTACACAGCGGATGCCCTTCCAGGTGCAACCCACTATTGGGAAACATCCATACGCACTCATTCACACACATACAATAGTTTTCAAATATATAAAAGAAAGTCTGATCATACTAAATTTGATTACATTTACATGATTAAAACCTTTCTAAAAATGGGTAAAACCAGCAGTCTAGGATAGGATAGGATAGATTTAAGAATTTAAAACCACATTAATTTAGTATTTTATAATTTAGTCCTAAAATAATTCTTA
Source organism: Danio choprae (assembly GCA_903798125.1). Lineage (NCBI taxonomy): Eukaryota > Metazoa > Chordata > Actinopteri > Cypriniformes > Danionidae > Danio > Danio choprae. Next base: position 6,386,803 of record CAIGQW010056782.1, read on the forward strand.
TCTAAATATGAGACCCTGACCAAAAAGTAAAATAAATCTTGCTATAAAAACCACTGTTAAGCTGAGTGACATTTTAGTGTGTCTTCTACAGACATAAACACCAGTAAATCTGCACCAGACTCAAGAACCTGCATCCACAAGCCCTGGCCTGATTCAGACAGAGAGAGATTTGTGGCTCCTTGTGTGACCTTCCCACAATCCTCTGGCCTGTCTCTAATTAGGCGATGCATCCGATCATCATTAACAGCTCTCAGATAATGAATCACTCACCCCTCTCTCTCTTAATTCGCTGTAACCAAGCGGCTAATGGCTGTCAACGCTGACTGATCACACTGATTGTGGTGATTTCTAATTGCAACAAAACAATTTAAAAGCACCCCGATTATTTATGTCGGTGCCCACAAACTGGAGGCAAAAAAGTAGGACCTTCTGCGCATTAGGCATGTTCAGAAAACCACACCACCTACTGTTTTTGAAGATGGGTAGTATGCAGGTTTCGGTTCAATGAAAACGGGCTCAACCAATTCCAACATGAAGCAACACCATCATATTGTATATTCGCTGAATTATAAGACACTTGCATGTAAAATTAGATTAACAAATGTCAAATTATTGTGAAAATTTCTGTGATGATAACAAGACACTTGCATACTGACGTCATGTATACTACTACCTTTTCATTCATTCATTCATTCATTCATTTTCTTTTCGGCTTAGTCCCTTTATTAATCAGGGGTCGCCACAGCGGAATGAACCGCCAACTTATCCAGCATATGTTTTATGCAGCGGATGCCCTTCCAGCTGCAACCCATCACTGGGAAACACCCATACACACTCATTCACACACATACACTACGGACAATTTAGCTTACCCAATTCACCTATACCGCATTGGATTATTTATTCCCAAATACTTTATTATTAAAAAATTAAGCATAGATTCTAAGCACAAGAGTCTCCTTTTTCCCCATTTTTGAGTACACTATTCTGTACACCACCACAGCCTATTTGAGCAGAAAGGAAAAAGACCAAAGCAGGAGACCAAGAACGCTGGAAATACTATGTGACTGAGCGAGACCCTGCCGTTCCTGTTTTCTGCAGATGAAGCAGAAGAGATTACGGAGGAGAGGAGAACGAGAGATTGAGCCCATGCAGGCGATGCTGATGCTCCCGGGGGAAATACTGTTCCTAAAGCTGCTGTCGTCGCAAACGCCACGCAGAAACACAAACACACACCACCAGGCCCCACTCTCAGGGCCTGGCGCACAAACACACCACCTAATTGGAGTGCAATTACCCAATCACAATTGACAATTAAACAATGAGAAATTGGTCCCCCAAATAACTATGTCTGCAATTACACATTAAGTGTGAAGTATAAATTGAGTCTAGCGCGTCGCCTCTGAAGCATAATTGTGTATGTGTTTTGTGAGAGCTATCAAACGTCTTGCGCTCATTTAAAGGGATAGTTCACGCAATGACGTTTATCATTAACGGTTTATAACCTTTTAATTTTATTTAATTTGTCAGGTTTTTTTTATGTATGTTGTCAGATTCCTTAGAGAGAAAGTGCAACATCCACCACAAACAATATAAACTAACATAAAACTGTTGCATACATCACATGCATAAATCACGCCATACACATTACATTAGGATGCCTACTGGTTTAAAAAAGCCTAGATTAAAAGAAGATGGCCAAATGAGAACCTTTCTGTCATAAACTACAGTAAAACAACTTGTCGAAAAGAATATAAAGATGAAACCCTGCGAACAGATTAAATACAGGAATGGAGAAACGGGCACTCTTTTATTATCAGCTGTCAGTCAGCGTTCGCTCTTTTTTTTCGGGTCATTGCATGTGTGCGGTGTGCAGTGTAAATGCAGACATCGAATAGGAGTCACATCTAAAACATGATGTAATCAGGTCATCAAAAAAAGCGGATACAGTAAAAAAAATCGGATACAGTCATAAAATCAGAACGGACCATCAAGACCTGCAGTGTAAATGAAGCCTTGGATTTAATCAGTTAAACAATATGAATATGGTACAAATATAGCTGTAGAAAGAAGCCAGATCCAATTAGTTCGATTCTATGAGATTGGTTTACTTCATATTCAGGGGCAAAATTGATGCAGCTCCATACTCCACACAATGGTTGTGAGAGCTATCAAATGTCTCGTGCTCATTTAAAGGGATAGTTCACGCAGAAATAAAAATCCGTTCTCATTTACACTCAAAAATATGAAGTTTGTCATTAACTGTTTGTAACTTTTTGAGTTTATTTAATTAGTCAGTTTTTTTAAATGTGAGTTGTCAGATTCCTTAGAAGCTATCTAAATCTGTTCAAATCAAACATTATTACACTGTAAAAGAAAAATTCCTTCATGTTGTCCCAAACACAAATCGATTAAGTTAACTTAATCGTTTTTACAAATTTAAGTGGATTGAAAATAAAACAATTAAGTTTTCCCAAAAAAGAACTTAAAGATTGTGTATTGTGAATGTAAATTGTGAGAGCAGATTTAATCAGTTAAAAAATATGAATATGAAACAAATATATCTAGCTGTAGAAAAAATCCAGATCCAATAGATTACTTAATATTCAGGGGCAAAATTGATGCAGCTCTTTACTCCACGCAATAGATTAAATCCAATGTGTTAGAAATATTTCCCAGTGATGGGTTGCAGCTGGGGTTATCCGCTGCGTAAACATATGCTGTATAAGTTGGGGGTTCATTCCGCTGTGGCGACCCCAGATTAATAAAGAAAATGAATGAATGAATGTTAGAAATAATACGAAGAATTTGAAACACACTGGATTTATTGGTATTATTACATAAATCTTGTTCGTGTTTGTTTCATTTATGTTTAACTAACAAATATCAGTCACATAAAGTGTATTAGTTCAATTATGTTAAAATTATGAAATATAAAGGGATGGAATTTTTATATGCAATTAAAATACATTAATTTGATTTGTGACTTTCTTTCTTTTTTGAACACAAAAAGAATATAATAACACTCTAGTTTAAGTAACAATTCATTTACTATTTTCTTATTACCTGCCTTTTATTAAGATATTAACTGTTTATTAGCACAAGTAAAGTATGATCTTATTTTACATCCCTATAGCCAAACCTAAACCTACTACCTTACAAACTACTACCTTACAAACTATTAATAAGCAGCTAATTAATAGCTATTGAGATGAAAGTCATAGCTAATAGTTTGTCAATAGTGTGATTTGTACATTAAAATAAAGTGTGAGCACAGAATACATTTTGAAAAAAGCTGGAAACCTGTAACCATTGACTTCCATTGTATTTGTCGTTCCTACTATGGAAGTCAATGGTTACCGGTTTCTAACATATTTGAAAAGATCTTTTGTATTCAACAGTTTAAAAGAAACTAATTAAACACTTAAGGATAAGTAAATAGTGAATGAATGTTCATTTTTGCGTGAACTATCCCTTTAAAGAGAGAAAATTGTCATTCGCATCACGCCGATGCTGCGTCCCCATCCCTGTTCCCTCTCTGAAAGGAACGTCTCACTGAAGAGCCGTTTCTTATGGAAATACAGCTTGGCCCTGTTTGTTTATTTTGCTGATCGAGCAGAGCATGGCCGTGGGCGACCAGAGAGAAACTGAGAGCCGCAGACAGATGGAGCGATTCAGGCTGTGGGTACGAAACGGTTTACCTTGGGGCTGTGGTGACGACTGTGAGCCTCGTCCTCGGACCTCTCGCTGGACAAGATGTGGGTTTTGATGGCGTCCAGTGTGCGCAGCATCCAGTTGTGCTGACGGCGAATCTGTCTCTGCAGCTCCTGCCACTGCTGGGAGATCATATGGAGCATGTCCCGGAGCCCTGCGTGCACATACACGGACATACAGTTGAAGTCAGAATCTTGAAGTTGAAAGTTGAAGTCTTTTTTTTAATATTTGCCAAATGATGTTTAATAAAAAACAGAAAATTTCACAGTATTTCCTATAATATTTTTTCTTCTGGAGAAAGTCTTATTTGTTTTATTTCAGCAAGAATAAAAGCAGTTTTAAAAATTTTTAAAACCAATTTAGCCCCCTTAAGCAATGTTTTTTTTTATTGTCTACAGAACAAACCATCGTTATACAATGGCTTGCCTAATTAACCTAGTTAAGTCTTTAAATTGTACGTTGAATACTAGTATCTTAAAAAATATCTAGTCAAATATTATAATAATTCAGGAGGGCTAATAATTCTGACTTCAACTGTACATGTACAACTAACCCAGTGATGGAGTGGTTAAAGGGAAAGTTTACCCAAAAATTTGAATTATGTTGCCATTTGCTCACCATTTACTTGTTTCAAACCTTTATGAGTTTCTTTCCTCTGTTACTCAATGTTGGAAACTTGTAACCATTGACTTCAATAAAAAAAACAAATAATGGAAGTCAATGGTTACAGGTTTTCAGCTTTTTTCTAAATATCTTCTTTGGTGTTTAACAGAAGAAGGAAACTCATGAAGGTTTGGAACCACTTGAGGGTAAGTAAATTGTGAGTAAATGTTCACTTTATGGGTGAACTCTCTTTTTTTGACATGAGAAATCAAACTTGCCACAACATAAGGTTATGCTAAAAGCACACCAAAATCTCACAAGTTATATCTGTGAATGCAAATAGCTGAGGAAGAAATCCCATGTTCATTCATTCATTCTCCTTCAGCTTAGTCCCTGATTTATCAGGGGTCGCCACAACGGAATGAACCACCTACTATTCCAGAATATGTTTTACACAGCGGATGCCCTTCCAGCCGCAACCCAGAACTGGGAAACGCTCAAACACTCTCTCATTCACACACACACACACACACACACACACACACACACACTCATACACTACCGCCTATTGAATTCATCCAATTCACTTATAGCTCATGTCAGGACTGTGGGGAAAACTGGAGCACCCGGAGGAAACCCACGCCAACACAGGGACTTAGATAAAGAAACTTAGAAAGTCTAGCTGGAGTAACTTTGTTAAATTGGCAGATCTTTTCAAGATGTTCAAATGGCAACATTAAGCATATGTAAAAAGAATAAAAAGACCCCTTTAATGCACATAATTCACACCATTTTAAAAGATAGCATGCAGTTAACTGTATATATACAGTAGATCACATTAAACAGTTCACAAGTATGCCCTTTGCATCAGGCATATATATATACACGGCTAATGTCAGCCAATGGGCAGAACACCCACTTAAACCCTACAGTGCCATCCAGCCGGCCCGTCCCACACATACACATCCCCCTACAGTTGTTTTTTAATGAGCCTTTAATGTGCTGTGATTTAACCATTTATCACGACTCACCCTTAATGATCCAACAGACGCACTTCGCTTTTCTTTCTTCCCTCTTAAACTCAAACACATCACTAATAATAACGCTCGTGGCATTATCATAATCACCACCATCATCTAAATCATTAAAACCAACCTCTGGTAAAAAATAAAATATTGAACAAGTTAAATGATAATATCTTCCTCGATGCTTGCTAATCAACAGATGGGAAGGGGGAGAAAAAAAACAAGGCATGTGATTTTCATGCCACTTGATGGTGGTGACCCGAGCCAGACCACGAGTGTGTTTTTGCATCTGATGAGGACTCGAGCGTTGGGTTAATCCCTCAGTATTACGGGGCGCTTCTATATTCCGAACCCATCATGTGTCCGCTGGGTGGCGACCGGCCACAATCAGCATCTCCGTCTGCAAATCCTATTTGTTCAAAGTAATTAAAAAGCATAAATTAAGATAAATACGGTGGAGGCGGAAGTCGGGCTTCTGGAGTGTGACCCCGCATTGTGCCTGGATCAGGCCTCAACGGCGTTCGCTGATGGAAACGGCTACTCATACCTGAGGAGTGATGCCCGTCTGCCGAGTTGCTAAGATACGGGACAATAATGGTCAAGATGGGAAGTTGGTGGAGATTTGCGTCTAATTACAGAACTGGAACTAAAGCAGAAAATATTTTCTTGTATATATATCTTTTATTTTTCTTGCGTTTTGTGTACGATGTAGACACCAAATAAGATCTAAAAAAAGATCTCAAGTATCAAAGCTACATCTTCATTCGTTTATCTTTAACCTCTAATTTAAATTTTAAAAAATTTATTTATAAAGTTGGAGAAGTTGAACACGTCATGTTTTTTCCATGTTTTTTCCTATTTCTAAAGGAGCTGTTGACATGGCATTGAAGCAGATTGTGGTAAAAACCCAAACAATACAAACATAAAAATAAAACAAAACAAACAAATATCTGAAAAATGAGTTATGTGTAATAACAATGGAACGACACAAGGAGAAAGTGCTGAACTACTGAAACGTGTTTAATACTTTATATAAAAGGCTTTTTTGGTGATGACAGCCTCTCATATGGAGAATGAAGTCACATGCATTGCTCAGGTGTGAGTTTTTCACAGACTTCAACAGAGTGACAAAATCTTGATGGTTCTGTGGGTCTCGTCTGTCAAATTTGATCTTTAATTTGTATTTTCTATTGGATTCAAGTCAGCCGATTGGCTGGGCCATTCTACAGCTTGATTTTCTTTCTCTGAAAGCAGTTTCTTTGGCTGTGTTTTGGATTATTGTCTTGCTGAAATGTCCACCATGGTTCCATCTTCATCATCCTGCTAATGTGTAGATGTCAAGCAGTGTATAAAGTGTATTAGTTCAATTATGTTAAAATTATGAAATATAAAGGGATGGAATTTTTATATGCAATTAAAATACATTAAATTGATTTGTAAGTTTCTTTCTTTTTTGAACACAAAAAGAATATAATAACACTTTAGTTTAAGTAACAATTCATTTACTATTTTCTTATTACCTGCCTTTTATTATTTATGAAGCAGCTAATATTCAGAGGGTTGCTGAAAAACTATTGAGAGATTCCAGCTGCTGTCTGGGCTTTCACTGCCTTTCTACACCTCCCTTTCTTCATGTGTTCAATACTTTTTGCCTGGGTCATTAAATTTTATTCCACATAACTTAGTTTGTAAATGAATTAGTTTTGTTTTTGTTTTTTTGTTTTCTTTTCTTTTCTTTTCTTTTCTTTTCTTTGCATATATGGATATATTTGGTTGTTACCAACACTGTATATTCTCAACGTGACAATTTAAATAGGAAGTGGAAATTTACATATACTTCATAAACGTTTTAGATGGTGAAGAAATCTGATTTATGGCCATAAATGAACATGACATGCAAACAAATGCTGGGTTGTTGTAACCCAGCAGTGGGTCAAATATGAACAAACCCAACCATTGGGTTAAAAAATTACATATTTCAAATTCTAAATGTCCATATTTGACCAAACGTTGGGTTACACGCCGCCTTTTTATATATATAAAAAAGTATAGCTAATATATTTGAACATATACAGTGCTCAGCATATACGAGTACACCCCATTTTGAAAATGAATATGTTTATCTATTTCTCAGTGAATATGGGTAATATATATTGGTCCATTTTAACAAAACAGATTTATTAAACAGATATATTTATTCAAATAATATTTTATTCACAGAACATCTTCACAGAACAATTCCAACAAAATTGTCTATATTTTTTGTTTCTCTTGATTTTTGCTATTTTTTTATTGTAACATTATTGTTACATTATTGTAAGTTATGTTGTTAGATTAGCTCCAGATTTGGCTTCAGTATGGACTAAACTAATGTATATGCACAAATATAATATTGTAAAGCTTCCTCTAGAAAATATTAATTAAAATGAGAGATTTGTGGGGGGTGTACTCATATATGCTGAGCACTGTATGTACATATTTGTCAACTAAATGGTTGAATACATAATTATATATACAGCATATATCATATACAATTTTTCCAATATTTTGAATAAATTGTCATACATCAGATTTCAATATGAGACAAATGATTTAAAAAGCTGAAATAGTGATTATGTTTTATAGAATTCTTGATTTTATTTTGTTTGCCAACATTCTAAAACTTCATAATAAAGTATCGTAGAAATAAATAATCCAATAGCTACATATGGCATCTAACAAAAAATGCATTTACACTACTGCTTAAAAGTCTTGGGTCAGTAAAGGAATACTTTTATTCAACAAAAAAAAATTACATTTATCTAAAGTGACAGTAAATACATGTATGGTGTTACAAATCATTTTTATAGTGTAAAAACATTCTATTAATCAAATAATAATAATAATAATAATAATAATAATAATAATAATAATAATAATAATAGAGTGTTTTGAGATCACATATGTAATTTCCGTATAGTGAACTTGTATTATTCAGCTATGCCTATACAGATTTTCAATCTACGGCACCTTTAAAAATCAACATGTGCACTATTTACTTTACACACATTTGCAGTCCTAATGATTGATAGAGACTATTTCAATAAAGCAAAGAAGTACAGTAGTGGCCCCTTTAAGAAGCTCCCTATGGACACTTAGGTTATAGTAAAGGTGCAGGCGTGCATGTTTGTGTTTGTATAGTTGGCAGGGAGCTGTCGTCATGCTGTGGCACCACAGGACAGGGTTGTCGGGGCATTATAAGCCCCGCTCCTGTCTCCAAGAACCATCTGCATATTTAATGGCAGCCGGCTTTACCCAGTGGAGAGCAGACATACCAGCAGGGAGGTCAGCGGAGTGGATTTGTGCATTTGCCGAGCACTCTGCAAGACTCTTCAGGTGAATAATCACAGATATTGTGGAGGAACGAGTGTCTGCGATGGCCTCTGACTCCTCAACCTGCTGTTCTTAATTCCTGCTCTCTTCATATGCGCTTTTGGAGGCGGCTGTCTCTCCGCTTTATCCCAGAACTCAATTCAGCGGGCCGTGCGCCATTTGTAATGTATGTGAAAAGGCGTGCGCTCGGCAGTTCGGAAGCGGTTACTTGGGGATTTATAAATTCTGAAGGTCACTATGTTAATACAAACATTAATAATAAATGTGCGGCTCGGCAGAACTGTACCTGATTTGTGGGAGGTGATGAGTTCCAGGAGCTGCCGTCCCTCCTCCAGGAGACTGTCTTTCAGAGAGCTGTGACTGTCCACGTTCAGTTTGAAACTCTACACACACACACAAAATGACATGTCAGTGGAAGTTCGTTTTTTTTTTTTCTTCTCCTATTCACACTTTCTGTCGTCTTCAGATCTTCCATTAGAACATCTTAGCACACACAAAAGAACTGAACCAACAGGAGGATTGTATTGTTTAAATAATGCTCTATGATAGAGTCTCATGAAACCAATAACAAGCAGGTCTTAATTTATTAGAATATTCATTCATTCATTTTCTTTTTTGGCTTAGTCCCTTTATTAATCTGGGGTCGCCACAGCAAAATGAACCGCCAACTTATCCAGCATATGTTTTACACAGCGGATGCCCTTCCAGCTGCAACCCATAACTGGGAAACATCGACACACACTCATTCACACACATACACTACGGACAATTTT
>CAIGQW010056782.1:6436537-6465052 GCA_903798125.1 Danio choprae
GCTGTGGCGACCCCAGATTAATAAAGGGACTAAGCCGAAATGAAAATGAATGATTGTATGAGTGTGTATGTGTGTGAATGTGAGAGTGTATGGGTGTTTCCCAGTACTGGGTTGCAGCTGGAAGGGTATCTGCTGTGCAAAACATATGCTGGATAAGTTGGCAGTTCATTCCGCTGTGGCGACCCCTGATGAATAAAGGGACTAAGCCGAAGGAAAATGAATGAATGAATGTTTTTTATGTTTCTTTTGATTTTATCTGTTTATTACAATTTTGGTTTATCTGTTCCCCCAACATAATAATTTTGGTAAGCTATTTTATTAACTGTGATCTAAGGTTTTATTTTATTAATAACTCCAGTTTTGGCTTTTGACTACAAAATTTCATTTATTTGATCTGTCTATTACAATTTTATTTGATATTTTTCCCCATCATATTAATTTTGGTATAGCCAGTTTCGGCTTTTGGCTGACTAGTCTAATGTATATGCACACATATAGTATTGTACAGCATCCTATAGAAAATATACATTTAAAAATATGTGAAACCATCACACATGCTGAAGAATCAGTGGTGTCTGTCATCAGTATGAAAACTCCTGCAGAAGTATCCGACTGTGCTGACTCTGAGCTGACCCTCATGGAGAAATAGATGTGTTGTCCGCACTGACTCATTGTCTGCTGATACCGAACACAAAGACTTCAGTCACTCCTCGAAATAACACTGGATTCAGCAAGAAGCACAGAATTCTTCACAACAACCACACAAAAGCATCAACAGACAGAGAGTTAGTTTTATAACAGTCCACAAAACAAGGAGGAAAAAGGTGTTCAGGCAACCAAGGACGAGAAACCGTCTGAAATATTACTGAACGAAAGATGGTGCAACACTTACAGTAAAATCTATCAAATATCTTCAGCTGTACACTGCAGACAAGCAAAAAATATTGTCTTGTTTTAAGAAATAATATTCTAAAATAAAGGACGTTTTTCCTTGAAACAAGCAAAATAATCTCCCAATGGGGTGAGCTAAATAATCTTGTTTTTCGCTTTGACATAAGATTATTTTGCTTAACCCAATGGCAGATTATTTTACAGACACGTGCGCGCGCACACATGCACACACTCGCACAGACACACAAAACACACACATTCACACACAGACTCACACTCACTTCTTCTAAAAGCCTCCGCCATGATTTATTAAGAGGAACGGCAGCAGCTTCTCAGGCTGGCTGTAAAATGCTGTGACACCAGAGACTGCAGTGTGTTATTTAACAACAAGGGCAGCAGACAAATGGACGAACGCAGTGCTGGAGGAAAAGAGGAAACCAGCAGGTCACATTCCTGACGTTCGGTTAAAGCAGAGATTCCCGTAACACATCAATAATGCACAGCCAATGACGCAGACGGTTTCCCTTTCACTTATTCAAAGCTAAAGTCTGTTGCTTTTTTAGGTTAAATGACTCTCTCTGGAGTTTTTGAAAGCATTGCTGTTTCTGTGAATGCCTGTCATGATGATGTGAGCAGATATGATGAAGCAGATCTACTGACTGTCTCATGAAAGAGGCTGAATGTCTGATTAAAGCAGCACTGCACTTTCTTTGGAAAATAGGCTCACTTTACAACAGTTTTAGCATTTCTTTAAACCATTCAGCTGTTCTCCGGGTCTGGCAGGAGCACTTTTAGCTTAGCTTAGCTTAGCATAAATCGTTGAATTGGATTAGACCATTAGCATCTGGCTGAAATGTTTTTTTTTAAGTTTTGATACTCTTTTGATGTGTACTAAGACTGACAGAAAATGAAAAGTTGCTATTTCCTAGATCAACATGGATCAATTCCCGGGATTATCTCGTATTTTTAACCTTTTTACGAAGGGCGGCAATAAACTTTATCAAAGAGCCGATCCTCACTTTACGCATCGTACCACTGAACCACCAGCGGATGCCCCTTGCTCTTAAATGTGAAGGGCTGTTTAAGAGAATTATGCTTTCATTTCCCAGCAGGGACACAACATCACAAAACGTTAATATTAAGTTAGATTTAGGTCCGGACGTCAGGTGACCTAAATCCAATGTCTAGCCAGCATCTAAGGACAATGTTATTTTGATGTCCAATAACAACATCAAATGACGTTGATATTTGGTTCATTTTAAGTTGTGTTGGAAAGTGACCAAAATCCAACGTTGAGCCAACATCTTAAACCAATGTCACATTGACATCAAATACTGACATTTATTCGTCAGGTATGGCAACCAAAATCCAACATCTGACAGATGCCATAGTGGTAATGTCCAGATAATATCAAGCTGTAAAATCATTAGACGTTGATATTTGGTTGATTTTAGGTTGGACATTGTTGTCAGCCTGACGTTGGCATGACGTCAACCCGATTTTCATTTCCAAACAAAATGCAACGTCTCCACGATGTTGGGGTACAATATCAATCTTGACATCCTGTGCCTGCTGGGTTTATTTAGGCAAAAGGTGTATCCCTTATTTTCACATCCCCAATGTTGACTGGTATGATATGTCTAGGAACTATACTCTCATTGTGGCATTATAATCAAGAACATTTGCTGCTGTATAATGGCTGCAGTAGGTGCAATATCGATCTAGAAAATATCAACTAGTGGAGTGTAGTGTTCCCAGACTTAAACTTCATTTGGCCAATCCTCTTTTTCTTATAGAGCCACAAGTCTGTGAAACCCACTTACAACTGAATTAATTGCATGTACAAATTTCCAGATGATTTCAAGCCTGTCCAAAAAGTGGCTCCTATGTACCCAAATATGTACACACTGAGGAAATGTTTGTGTTTGATTGTTTGTGTGTAATTTGTGCGAGTGAGCCTGTATATTTTAAATTGTAACATGTTTTAAATTGTAACTTTTTTGAGTGTTTAGGTTCTACCTGTCCAGGGACTGCAGGTGGAAAATAGCAGTTCTTTTTAAGGTCAATGTATTGTGCATGTCCGTCACATAAATATTCATAAATGTTTTTATTTACCACCAGCTTAGTCCCTTATTTATCAGGGGTCGCCATAGCGGAATAAACCTATGGAATGAACTATTCCAGCATAGGTTTTACACAGCGGATGCCCTTCCAGCTCCAACCCAGCGCTGGGAAACACCTATACATACTCCTTCACACACTCATAAAACTACGACTAATTTAGTTAATCCAATTCACCTATAGCGCATGTTATTTGGAGTGTGGGGGAAACTGGAGCACCTGGAGGAAACCCACGCCAACACAGGGAGAACATGCAAACTCCACACAGAAATAGCAACTGGCCCAGCTAGGACTCGAACCAATGACCTTCTTGCTGTGAGGTGACAGTGCTAACCACTGAGCCACCGTGCCACTATCAAATAAATAAGTAAATAAATAAATAAATAAATAAATAAATAAATATCCATCGTTCTTAGTATATGATGTAACTACAGAAGAGTCAAGCTTTAAATATGAAAATTATCAAAACCTTTGGTCATTTTTGATTTAATAATCTATGCTAAGCTAAACTAAGATAAGTTAAAAGTGCTCTTGTCAGACCCGGAGACCGGCTGAATGGATTGAAAAATGGTAAAGCTCAATTGTTAAATGAGCCTATTTCCAAAAAAAAAAAAAAAAAAAACTTGGAGTGTTCCTTTAAGTCTTCTGAGTGGTTCTCATTAAACCTCTAGACCCAGAAGATGAAATGAGAACACACATGAAAAACAGCCCGACTGAAACCTCATTCTTTCAAACTGTGTTATGTAATCTTTTCTCGATCCATATGAAAGCGGAGAAGAAAGATTTAGCTGCTCAGCTGTGAGAGAAACCCTGAAACTCTCACTGTAATCTTATCATCCCTGTATCAAACCCTTGCTGATGTGGAGTATGGTTACAGTGTGTTAGAGCAGGCTTTTACAAAGTGGGATGTGTGAGTTTATGAAAAGCTAATAAACAAAATTATAAAATAGAGTGTTTTAAATTTAAAATTAAAATCTAAATAAAACATTTAAAATAAATCTAAAATATTGTATTTGTTTATCTGCATGTTGTGTGACCATATTATCTAACGTCAGAGAATTGTGAACATGCAATGCATGAGTTGTTGAACTACAGAAATATTTATATTGAATCTCAGGGTGTGCTTCAAAGTCATCATTCGTTCATTTTCCTTCAGCTTAGTCCCTTATTTATCAGGGGTCGCAACAGCGGAATGAACTGCCAACTATTCCAGCATATGTTTTGCGCAGCGGATGCCCTTCCAGCCGCAACCCAGTACTGGGAAACACCCATACACACTCATTCACACACACACTCATACACTACGGCCAATTGAGTTAACCCAATTCACCTGTAGCGCATGTGTTTGGACTGTGGGGGAAACCGGAGCACCCGTAGGAAACCCACGCCAACACAGGGAGAACATGCAAACTTAGAAACGACTGGCCCAGCCGGCACTCGAACCAACGACCTTTTTGCTGTGAGGCAACAGTGCTAACCACTGAGCCACCGTGCCACCCGTGTTTCAAAGTAAAAATGTTTAATCATTAATATCTGCATCAGACTTTTTCATAGCTGACATTATATTTAATTGTAGCCTTAATTTAAAACAGCAACAAAAGACACTATATAAATAATAATTACTATTATTCATTCATTCATTTTCTTTTATAGTGCATGTCTTTGGACTTGTGGGGGAAACCGGAGCACCCGGAGGAAACCCACGCCAACACAGGGAGAACATGCAAACTCCACACAGAAATGCCAACGATCTCGAACCAGCGACCTTCTTGCTGTGAGGCGACAGTGCTAACCACTAAGCCACCACATAGAAGTTTTAATTTATTTATAATTTGTAAAAATAAATAAATAAATAAAAACATTCTAAGTATTCATCAAAAATAATAATGTTATCCTTCTGGTTTTGTCTTCCCAAATGATGGTGATCAGAAATGCTTTGACGTTACTGTCAATTGTAAAGAAGGATTAAGTTATGCACTAAATGAATAAATGAGTTCACATTTCTGTCAGGCATAAGATAATAGTTTACCTAGAAACACAGTGCAATGCATGTATTTATGGGAATCGATACATATTTACACATGCCTATACATACAACATCTACCGAAAAACAGAATCCATCAAGCTATGCTCTTAGTGGAAATCGAGACCGAGTTGAGTAGAGGAATCTGATAAGACCTCTGCTCCTCTCAATGATTGATCCACATTCACTCCAGCTATTCTACAACTCACACATCCATTATGGCCATTCTGGGTTTATAGCGGTCCCTCAATCTCTACACACCAAAGATGAATTAGTGCACTGCTGTTAATAATCCCACTATAAAAGACTGGATTTTAGACATTAGACATTAGACATTTTAGACAGTATTATTTCATCACAGTATATACAGTTGAAGTCAGAATGATTAGCCCTCTTGTATATTTGAAAGAAGATTTTTTTTCAACACATTTCTAAGCATAATAGTTTTAATAACTAATTTCTAATAACTGATTTCTTTTATCTTTGTCATGATAATTTAGCTTAAAGTGACATTTAAAGGCTGAACTAAAAAAATATTACTTAAGGGGGCAAATAATATTGACCTTAAAATAATTTTTTAAAAATTCTAAACTGCTTTTATTCTAGCCGAAAGACTTTCTCCAGAGGAAAAAATATTATGGGAAATACTGTGAAAAATTCCTTGCTCTGTTAAATTTAATTTGAGAAATATTTGGGGGGAAAAAATTATAATAATTTTGACTTCAACTGTAAGTGGTAATTATTTCAATTTATTTCAACCCCAAACTTTTGAACAACACTTATAGAACTGCCATGTTGCTATAAACAAACATAAAATCAGCATCACACAAAAATATCTGACCTCAATGCTACAACGGACCAATCAGAATCGAGTATTGAACTGCACTGCTGTTAATGATCCCACTATAAAAGACTATAGAAGGATATAAAAGGACTATACAAGGATTTTAGGCACACAGTATTATTTAATCTTTCATATGCAGTACAGTACATAAAATTTCCCAAATGATGTTTAACAGAGCAAGGAATTTTTCACAGTATTTCCTATAATATTTTTTCTTCTGGAGAAAGTCTTATTTGTTTTATTTCGGCAAGAATAAAAGCAGTTTTAAGTTTTTTTTAAACCATTTTAAGGTCAATATTATTAGCCCCCTTAAGCAATATTTTTTCTTCAATCATTTGCCTAATTTGCCTAATTACCCTAACTTGCCTAATTAACCTAATTAACCTAGTTAAGCCTTTAAATGTCACTTTAAGCTGAATACTAGCATCTTGAAAAATATCTAGTCAAATATTATGTACTGTCATCATGGCAAAGATAAAAGAAATCAGTTATTAGAAATGAGTTATTAAAACTATTATGTTTAGAATAATGATGCAACGATTATAGATTTTGGTTCTTTGATTATAGTGTGAGGAATAATCACGGTTTCATGGTTATCGCGATTATTATGCATTCATTAATTTCAAAACAACACTAGTTTAGAGAAATCACATGAAAACTCCTTATATTTTAAGTGAAGTTTATTTCTAAACTAATTTCGAGAGGATCACGTGCTTATGATTGACCACAGCTGATCCTGCATTAGCAATGCAGGATTCACCAATCGAATGATTCCTAACTCAATATAAATGTACAGAGTTTCTTATTTTAGTTATCTTCGTCTTGAAGAATACCCCCTTCCACCCCTACTCCTCCCTCCTTTTCCCTGACAGGGTGGCACGGCGGCCCAGTGGTTAGCACTGTTGCCTCACAGCAAGAATGGCATTGGTTCAAATCCTTACTTGGCCAGTAGATGTTTCTGTGTGGAGTTTGCATGTTCTCCCCGTGCTCGCGTGGGTTTCCCCCGGGTTCTCCAGTTTCCCCCACAGTCCAAAGACATGCGGTATAGGTGAATTGAACAAACCAAATTGGCACCATTGATGACTTTTAATCAGCAATTCCTAATTGCCATTAGCCATAAATAAGCAGGGCGTTTCTCGAGACCTACCTGGGTTAAAAACTCCTCTCTCGCCTTACAAACGGGATGGAGTCCCGGGCTCAAGGATGCTCAGGGCTCTCTCCCGGGACAGCATGCCAAACACACTTTATAATCAATCATCAGCTAAGTGTGAACTCTTGAAAGTGTTTAGTGCTGCTCAGTAACCAAATAATACAGCACAAAATAATAATAAAAAAAACAAACAACAGTCCATTTCTCTTTGGACTTAAAATTAAGTGAAAAAAAGTGTTTGACATTTAAACATAAGTAATAATTTTACACTGAAAATAAAATGGGAAATAACGAACTTGTGTGCACAAAAGACACGATATGTAAACGGCCCTTAGTTAACAGCCTCAGCCATAGTTAATCCAGTTAATAAGCTTGGATCTTTAAACTAGGGCACAGTTGGCATAACTTTGTTTAGTTACAGCACCTCCGTTCCGTGCAGAAATGCTGTGTTGAGAAGCCTTCACGATTAATTAACCGTGACGAATCAAAGCGTGGTTAATAGTGAAATCGGTTAATCGCTGCATCCCTAGTTTAGAAATGTGTTGGAAAAATCTTTTCTCTGTGAAACATAAATTGGGGGAAAAAATATACAGGGGGGCTAATAATTCAGGAGGACTAATAAATCTGGCTTCAACTGTATATAAAAAAGGGTTATACCACATCTCTTTATGGCAACTATTAATACATTAAACACAAACAGTTCATAGAGACGTTAATATTAATTTAAAAATCAGCATCACACAAAAATAGCTCTGACCTCAATACTACAACTGACCAATCAGGATGGAGTATTGAAGCACTCTCACCTTGAGCTGAACCAGATGTACATCCACATGTCTATTGCTGCTGTCCTGCTGTACAGAGTGTGTGAGATCCCGGACCCTCTCCGTGGTGGTCCGCAGCCAGGTCTCAATCTCCGGCAGATGGAGAACCACCTTCCAGTCGGCACCAGTGTGGAGAGGCGGAGGTTTCTGGAACCTGCGGTAGGGATCTTGTTTCTGGGTCGACCCATCAGCGCTAACACTGGGCTCACACGGGTTTGGGTCATCTTGTTTATCATCGGGGCCCGGCTCCAGGGTCGGGGTCACTGAAGTTATCATAGGGGACGAAGCCTCACTGGCCATTGGTGATATGACAACGTTCATGGTGAAATGCAATAGGATCCTGAGGATGGGGACTTTTGGTTTATCTGTTTAGAGAAAAGAAAAGAAAAAAATGAGAATGGGATTAAAAAAACAAACAAACAAGGGTAACGCTTTAGTTTAAGTAACAATTCACACACTGTAAAAAAGGATGGGTTCCACACAATCAATTTGTGTTGGGGCAAGATGATGGAGCTAAGTTACCTTGTTCGTTTTTACAAATGAAAGTGGATTGAACATAAAACAATTAAGTTGTCCCCCCAAAAAACTCAAGAATTGTGTCGTTTCAGCTCATTTTGAATAAGTATTTTTGGAGTGCACTAGGGCTGCACAATATTGGAAAAATCTGACATTGCGATATTTTATTTTCCTGATATATATATTGCAATAGGGCATCATGGTGGCTCATTGGTTAGCACTGTACCTCACAGCAAGAAGGTCGCTGGTTTGAGTCTCGGCTGGGCCAGTTGGCATTTCTGTGTGAAATTTGCATGTTCTCCCCATGTTGGCGTGAGTTTTCTCTGGGTGCTCCGGTTTCCCCCACAGTCCAAAGACATGGACTTTGAATTGGGTAAACAAAATTGGCCTTAGTGTATGATTGTGTGTGTGAATACGAGAGTGTATGGGTGTTTCCCGGTAGTGGGTTGTGGCTAGAAGGGCATCTGCTGCGTAAAACATTTGCTGGAATAGTTGGTGGTTCATTCCGCTGTGGCGACCCCTCATAAATAAGGGACTAAGCTGAAGGAAAATGAATAAATGAATATTGGTACAATTTCACCAGATGACTTGATTTGCTTTATTTGGAAAGAATTGATCATTTTAGATTGATTGGGATGATTCTGTATGAAAGTGCATCTCAATAAAATATAATAAACCATCTACGAGCATATATAAACGCAATAAAGTAAAATATATCAATTAAATAAACAGTGTTTTATTGTTTTCCGAGCAGTCTAACAGTATTCAGGTATGCAGTAATTGAATAATCAAATGTAAAATAATACTGCATAGTCTTCGTTGAGTAAACAATTCAATAAAATTAATAGTTTTTACAGTTACAAATGATACAATTTCTCATGCCTGAATGCTTTTAAAATCCTCATACAGTCACAAGCCTCAAAACACATGCAAATGATCACATACATCCAGACTCAACATTGCATATCCTGCAGTGACTATTGCAAATAATCACATTGCGATATTGATGCTGAAACAATATATTGTGCAGCCCTAATTCACACCATTTACTACTAGCTTATTACCTGCCTATTATTAAAATATTAATCATTTATTGGCGCTTATAAATTATTATAAATGATTTTACATCCCTAATACCTAAACCCGACTTCTGCCTTATAACTATTAATAAGCAGCTAATTAGTAGTTTATTGAGCAAAACGTCTTAGTTAAAAGTTTGTTATTAGCGTGAATTTTATATTAAAAGAAAGTGTGAGCAAAACAAGTAATAACAATGCAGAAAACTCATTAATATTACAAAAAGCTGGTATATTTTATTAAATATGGACTGGCAGAGGTCATTATCATGGATGATGGGATGCAGTGGCGGTTCTAGCTTAAATGGCACCCTGGGCGAATCACCCCATATACGCCCCTCAACCCCCATCTAGTTATAGAAAAAAGACGATTAAACGTACATTCTAAAAAAAAAATTGGTTTTAACCCAACTTTGGGTAAAATATGTACAATTATTATTATTATTATTATTATTACTACTATACAATTATTATTCTAAATAAATAACAGAAAACAATCCTAAATGTAACTGGAAAACAAGACAAAACTGGAGTGATATGCAAAGATCACTTATGAAATATTTTGCATGAATATTAATTATGACAATTCTATAGAATACAAAAAAATATATATGTTTTATAGAATTATCTGTTCATCTTACACTCGACTCAAGGCCGAGAATTAATGTTATTAAGTCTTACCTCTATGACTATCCCTCCTTTCTGCTTCATAGCCATGCTTAGTCAAAATAAGATCATCATCATATTATAAGCTTCACTTTTGTCAACTTGTAAAACTCACTGCGTGTCGACACGTTGTGTTATAAAAGTAACAGAAAAGGCCTTTACTCCAGTTTCACAGCGCATGAGCGGTGCATATTTTATCGGCGTGCATGTAAACAAGAGCTTTCACCAGCGTTGTTTCGGTAGCACATAGAAAATAACAAACTTGCGCGTGTAAAAGATGCCCCTAATGGCCCCTAATGTCTTTATTCTGGGATTACCACGCTAAATTAATACATTTTCATAAAGTAAATCGTATCTCAAAGCTTAGTGGGACACAGATGATTTTTACTGGGGCACATTTTTTTGCACCGTCTCCCCGTGCCGCCCCCAGCAAGATGCCGCCCTGGGCGATCGTCCATATTGCCCATGCCTAAATCTGCCACTGATGGGATATAAATTTGTTCTCAAGCATATGGTGAAGCATTAGCAATGTACTCAAAGAAAGGGATATCTCATCTTTAGGAATTATTTTGCATTTCAAAGACAAGAAAGCTGTAATCACACATAAAATGCACTTTGCCGAAGGGAAAATTGGTGTAGAAACCATTTCCACTCAGGAACTGCTTGCAAATTACACAAATAATTGTGAAGAATTGGCACATTGCAGAAAATGTAGCACACTGAATTAAACATGATTTTTTTTTTTTAAGTAGAGACTGAAATTGTATTTCCTTGTAAAACATTCTTCAAAATGTTTGTTTTATAATTTATTTTCTACTATTCATTTTACAGTGCATGCAAAACTGGCTGTAAACCAGGGGTGCCCGAACTTTTTCTTATGAAGGGCCAAAAACCAAACTTGACTGAGGGTAGAGGGTCCAATGCAAATATATCAAACTCTATTTCACTACAGTTGCCATGGGTAATTTCCTAATTTATTTAACATTTTAAAAATAACTAGAAAGCATTGCTTTATATTAACTAATGTATTATATATTTTTGTATTATAATGAACTTAATATATATTAAAAATAAAAACAATCCCATTTATAAGAGAATGAAGTTACACTAGTCAAGATGCACCGGTTTTTGCTTTAATGTGCTTGCTGATGTCTTCTGCATTGTAGCAATAAAACAAACATTAAGTTACAAATTACAATCTCTTTTAATGGCATTCATCCCAACCCAAACCATCATTCTCACTCTCTTCTTATGTGGGATGGTCGCTGCAAATCAAAGGTTACCATGGGCCACCTTTGGCCCACTGGCCCTAGTCTGGGCATCTCTGCTGTAAACCCTAATGAATTCATAATAAAGCTAAAGGCCTACATTCTGAAATCCTCCATTAGTGTATTTTCACATTACAGATGATGTTTTACTAAATCAAACATAGGTCATCAATAATTTCATGTATTTTAAGAGGTGAATGAATAACATTTCAATAATTAAAACATCCATCATTTAGAGTAGACCAAAATAAACCTTAAAGCTAAATGAACATCACAAAACTGAAAAAAAAATCTAATTTCAGAAAGAACAGAAATATTTCTGTGCAATATCCAAGCCCTTATCAGAAACCTCATATCACAAAAAACCATAAAATCCTTTAAGGTGCTTTCAAGCACCATTATACGTGTTTTAATCCCAGATCAACTCCAATGCATCACAAACATTAAGGATTATGTGCATATTGCAATGTCAGCACTATGGTAATAAGGCTATATTTATGGTAACATGACCAAATATAATGACAAACAATAATCAAACATTTTAAACAGCATTTAAAAATTATATTTGATTTGACAAAGTAAACATTTAACTTTCAGTAACGTTATTGCTGTCTAAAACTAGAACAACATAAATCTGTTGAAATAAATTGAAAGAAAATGCTAATATTTTATGAAAAAAATGTTTTAGCCATTAACTTAAGTTTATGTCTAATCACTAATATACAGTAATGTAAACTAAAATTAACCTCCTCCGAAACAGATGCTCAAGCCACCTCAGCTGACTTCTCTCGATGTGGAGGAGCAGCGGCTCTACTCCGAGCTCCTCCCAGGTGACAGAGCTCCTCACCCTATCTATAAGGGTGCGCCCTGCCACCCTGCGAAGGAAACTCATTTTGGCCGCTTGTATCCGAGATCTTGTCCTTTAGGTCATGACCCAAAGCTCATGACCATAGGTGAGAGTAGGAACGTAGATTGACCGGTAAATCGAGAGCTTTGCCTTTCGGCTCAGCTCCTTAACCACAACGGACTGGTACATCGACCGCATTACCAATCCGCCTGTCAATCTGATGTTCCATCCTTCCCTCACTCGTGAACAAAACCCCAAGATACTTGAACTCCTCCACCTGGGGTAAGGACTTTCCTCCAACCTGGAGATGACAAACCCCCTTTTTTTTGGTGGAGCACCATGGCCTCGGACTTGGAGGTGCTGATTCTCATCCCAGCCGCGTCACACTCGGCAACAAAACGCCCCAGTGCATGCTGAAGGTCCATGTTCGATGAAGCCAACAGAACAACATCGCATCGGGGACCACAGGATTTCAAATTAAGCTACATTTAAGCTAAAAATATAAATATAAGCAATATAAATAAAATACATAGACAGAAACCTGTACACTGAAAATAAAAAAGTCAATGCAAAATACAAATAACAGTGTTTAAAAAAGAAAATCCATTGCAGAATTTTGCTTAAAAAGTTTTCCAAAAACATTTTTATGAAACCAAATTATTATTCACAGTTCTGTTGTGTAATGTTGAAGCAATAAATCATCTTAAACTATACAGCTAAACCTAAAAAATACTCCTGTTGCACACTTACCAGCAGAGAATGCAAATGAAAAAGAGCATACAACTGTACAAAAATATAAATACAAATAAAAATCTATATAGCCTACCATATGGAGATTAATACAACAAATCTCATATTTTGCTCTGCCATTTTTGTTTCTGCATATGGCATAACAATATTTGGCTCTCATTATAACACCTCACTACAGTGTAATACATATACAGTACATTCAAGCCTGAAATTATTCATACTGGCAAATTCTGACTTAAAGTTGTTGTTCAAATGTAAACAAAAGCCGAGAAACATTTTTTCCCCCAATGATGTACATCTTAATAAGAGTGTATGGATGTTTCCCAGTGATGGGTTGCGGCTGGAAGGGCATCCGCTGCGTAAAACATATGCTGGATAAGTTGCCGGTTCATTCCGCTGTGGCGACCCCAGATTAATAAAGGGACTTATTATTAGAAAATGAATGAATGAATGTACATCTCCTATATGTCGTCTTAAGAAGGCCTTAAGAGCTAACTGTAACTCACCACTAATGCAATTACAGCGTTAGCAACTGTATCATGCACACGATTAATGAACGATGAGGTCATTTCTAAAATCATACGCAGCATCATTACATCAGCAGCTGAGGTCATTTCCACCCTGCGCAAATACATCTGTGACTCTAACGGAAGATGATTCTGAACCGGAACAATAGCGAGTCATTATCAGCCAGCATTACTGAATATCTAGGCCACTGCAACAGGAAAAAAAACAGCAACAGTGATTGGAAATCAATATCCTGAACAATGCATTTTGTGTGTCTGATTACTCTGCTGCTTCAGCACGGAGCGATGCCAACCACCAACAAATGCGATGAATAATTCAGCTAATATGACTTCCTGGCATTTGCAGCTCATCTGCATGCACTATTTGTTAAAGTGTGGATGAAGCTGTCCAAAGCGATTCATTAGTTGGCATTCAACATGAAAGGGCAGCGAGAATCATTTTCAGATGTGTTTGCAAACAGCGTGACTTACAATGACACACGTCTGCGTCAGGGGAACGCACAAACAACAGGATTTTACAGCTGATTAGCATATTGCGCAGATGCATAATTTAGGCAAAACATGACAGACGGGGAAGCTCTTGCGTTGATCTGTGACAAATCTCATTGCAAACAGTGTTCGGTTCATCCTCTGTGTGTTTCCTTGTTTAGCGGTTAACGAGTTTTGCTTGAAAACCAACATGCGTTTCATAGGCTTGTTAGGTGCGAAGCGTTTCGGATGACTTTGAAATGACACTCATGCAGCACAGCTTGCATCACGCTCATTTCATCACCTAGAAAGGGAATACATGATGATACAGAGCAATATCCAGCACTTTAAATAAATGCTGGGCTCATGTGTTCCCAACACAAATTGATTAAGTTAACTTAATTGCTTTTACAAATGAAAGTGGATTGAACATAAAACAATTAAGTTGTCCACACAAAAAAAACTCAAGAATTGTGTTGATTCAGCTCATTTTAAACAAGTAGATTGAACAAGCAGCAAAAAAAGTGTTTTTGAGTGAGTATTGCATAATAATATAGCTGAAGAAAGGCAGAATCTGTGTTAGGACAAGGACACACCAAGCCGATGTTCGGCTGTTGGGCTATGGGGTCCCTCGGTCAAGGTAGTTGGTGTGTTGTGTTTCAAACATCAGCTTTCATCGGGTTAACGTTGAAGCTAGGGCTGCACAATAAATTGTTTTAGCATCGATATTGCAATGTGTAAATCTGCAATATTCACATCGCAGGATATGCAATGTCAAGTTAGGATTATAGTTGATCAGCATCACAGTTCAGAGCATGTGATTTGTGGAGTCATTGCAAAGTTTAACCCTAAAATAGAGTGAAAGATTTTATTTGGATGTATTTTTAAGACCTGTGACTGTGTAAGATTTAAGCAAACTTAAACCAAGAGGTTATAAGGTTTATAAACCAAAATTAATTGTATTTTAATTATTTAAACCATGAAGACTCTACACTATACAGTGTTATTTTATTTATTCATTCATTCATTAATTTTCATTTCGGCTTAGTCCCTTTATTAATCTGGGGTCGCCACAGCGGAATGAACCTCCAACTTATCCAGCATATGTTTTACGCAGCGGATGCCCTTCCAGCTGCAACCCATCACTGGGAAACATCCATACACACTCATTCACACTCATACACTACGGACAATTTTAGCATACCCAATTCACCTGTACCGCATGTCTTTGGACTTGTGGGGGAAACCGGAGCACCCGGAGGAAACCCACGCGAACACGGGGAGAACATACAAACTCCACACAGAAATGCCAACTGACCCAGCCTTAACAACAAAGTTCCTGCAAGGAAAGAAGGTCAAGGTGCTCCAAGATTGGCCAGTCCAGTCACCAGACATGAACATTATTGAGCATGTCAGGGGTAAAATGAAGGAGGAGGCATTGAAGATAAATAAAAAAAATCTTGATGAACTCTGGGAGTCCTGCAAGAACGCTTTCTTTGCCATTCTAGATAAATTTATTAACAAGTTATTTGAGTAATTGCAGAGATGTATGGATGCAGTCCTCCAAGCTCATGGGGGTCATACACAATATTCATTCTTTTTCCACTGCAACATGACATTTCTGTTCGGCCATTCTTAGTGCATATGTTTGAGTAATTGTTAGTGGTGGTGACAAATTTAACTTGTTAAATAATGATAAACATGATAAAAATAGGTGGCACAGTGGCTCAGTGGTTAGCACTGTTCCCTCACAGCAAGAAAGTCGCTGGTTTGAGTCCCGGCTGGGCCAGTTGGCATTTCTGTGTGGAGTTTGCATGTTCTCCCTGTGTTCGCATGGGTGAATTTGATTAACTAAATTGGCCGTAGCGTATGAGTGTGTGTGAATGCGAGAGTGTATGGGTGTTTCCCAGTATTGGGTTAAAGCTAGAAGGGCATCCGCTGTATAAAACATATGTTGAATAAGTTGGCAGTTCATTCCGCTGTGGCGAACCCTGATGAATAAAGGGACTAAACTGAAGGAAAATGAATGAATGAACGAGTGAATGATAAAAATATCTAACTCTGAGCAATGTCACCATTCACCACATATAGAGCTGATAGATCAATAATAAACTCAACACTTACATGTTCACTGTAGTGCAAAGTGTGAGCTGTTTCTCTGATGCAGCTGCATTTGTGAGCTTCATTTGGATTTTAGCGGGTGTCAAATCATGGCATGAAAATTGTATTTACTAAGAAGCAGAAGTCTGACCCATTTTATGTTCAAATGGAGACTGCTTCGTATTTCAGAGGATTTTGGGAAGTCAGCAAACCCGATGCCTGCTTTATTGAGAGCCTGGTATAATTAACTACAGCTTTTACCACATAAAAGGTCATTCTGCCTTGTATTATTCCATCTGCTGTTTATTGTCGACTTGCAGTGACATTTTGCCATGTGAAAACAAAGCAGACAGAGTGACAGATGTGGATAAAGATGATTTGCATTGGCACATTAGATGAGAACAATTTATGGTTTCATCTGTTTGCTTTGGTATTGGTTTTTATGCTTGATGGTTTCCTTTGGATAATAGAGTGAGCTTTTATTGGAAGTGAATAATTGAGTCTATGCTGCCGCCACATACTCTCTCTCTCTTTCTTTGTAAGGTCTTGAGATACCCACAGCAAAATAATTTTCCTTTTTTTTGTTTGTTAGCAGGGCTACACAATACTGGAAATAATAAGGAAAGAGTTTTGTGATAATATTTGTTGCAATATAAAAGTTCCTTTATTCATCAGGGGTCGCCGCAGCGGAATGAACCACCAACTTATCCAGCATATGTTTTACACAGCGGATGCCCTTCCAGGTGCAACCCAGCACTGGAAAACACCCATACACTCTCGCATTCACACACACACACACACACACGCTAATACACTATGGCCAATTTAGTTAATCAAATTCACCTATAGCGCAAGTCTTTGGACTGTTGGGGAAACTGGAGCACCCTGAGGAAACCCACGCCAACACGGGGAGAACATGCAAACTCCACACAGAAGTGCCAACTGGCCCAGCTGGGACTTCTTGCTGTGAGGCGACAACTGAGATGCTTTTGTCTGAGCTTATTAAATAATTCAGGCTATAAAACAGGCTTAATGTCAAACAATTCAAGGGAATGGGAATTATTAAAGGCTGTGAGTTCTCTTGTGAAGAGCATTAAATGTTTACCATTTACTTTATTTAACACAATAAATTAACTAAAATTATAAATGGTAACACTTTAGTTTTTCATAAATCACACAATTGACTACTGGCTTATTACCTGCTTATTATTAAGATAATAACGGTTTATTAGTACTTTTAAAGTATGATCTTATTCAACATCCCTAATCCTACTTAAAACCTAAACCCAACTACTACCACATAACTATTAATAAGCAGCTAAATTAGTAGTTTATTGAGCTAATAGCCTAGTTAATGGTTTGTTAATAGCGTATTGTATATTAAAATAAAGTGTAACCGAGAATATATTTTGAAAATTGCTGGAAACCTGTAACCATTGACTTTCATGATATTTGTTTTTCCTACTATGGAAGTCAATGGTTACAGGTTTCTAACATATTTGAAAACATCTTCTAGCCTTAGTTAACAAGTTGTTATTAATGTCAATTGTACATTAACATGAAATATGACCAAAAACATATTTTGAAAATAGCTGGAAACCTGTAACCAATGACATATCCATGATATTTGTTTTTCTACTATGGAAGTCAATGGTTACAGGTTTTCTAACATGTTTAAAAACATCTTTTACCTTTAGTTAATGGGTTGTTAATAATGTGAATTGTACATTAAAATAAAATGTGACCAAGAATATATTTAGAAAATTGCCATTGACTTACATGTTATTTGTTTTTCCTACTATGGAAGTCAATGGTTACAGGTTTGAACATATTTTAAAACATCTTATAGCCTTAGTTAACGGGTTACTAATAATGTGAATTGTACATTAAAATAAAGTGTTATACCAATTGCATTACGTGACCTGCAGTAACACAAAACATTGCAGCAATAACAGAGCAAATGTCAGAAGGTGACTGTGCATATTCTCAGCACAGCCTTTATGCAGAGAGCTCTGTATTTAGCATCAGAATGAGGTTGAGGGTCAGAATTCTGTCTATGAATACAGCTGCGATGGCATCTCTCTGTATATTTCATGCCGGTTTGAATAAACAAGTGAAGCAGAATCAATAGTGCAGTACTGGAAGTGAGTGATGGCGGTGAGTTCAGTCTCTCAGAGTGCTGCTCTGGTAATCCCATAACACCCACATTAAACCCTCTAACTGCATTTAAAACCTATTTCCAGTCAGGCTGTGATTCAGTATGACTGGCATAGTCTGAGTTATAGAGGGGATGTTTCCACACGACACCCTATGAAAAGCAAGACTCGCGACAGAACTACCCCAGAGACTTTTTGCTTAGCCCTTGTGTATTGTTCTTTGCTGTTTTTTCCCCATTGACATCTATTATAATGACATTATAATCATGCATTCTTTATGGTTGGTGTTTTTCCCTGTTGAGGTACAATTGGTAATTTCTACTGTTGATCATCAGTTGGCAGCATTAACCCTTTAAATAGCCCTGAGCAAAAAAGTTCATGGCTTTTATATGAAATCAGATATTAGAAATCAGTCATATCCTTGGTGACCCCTGTCCCTTAAGCCACATGAATGAAGCTGAATCACAGTGGATACAGAGCTGTATCATGCTAGGCAGACGGGTGATTGTTAAAAACTGGAAATCTTCCAGTAGACCTCCGATCTTCGAATGGATCTCAGAGTAAGGACGAGTGGAAGCGTTTGAAAAACTCTCCTACAGTTTACATGGAAAGATTGAAATTTATTTTGATAAATGGGGAAAATTTCTGAATTTCTGCAACGCACAACGCTAGCAAACATGTAACGAGACAAAATAAAAATTAAGGCTATGATATTAGCAAACCCCCACCCCCCCTTTGGTTTACTTACTCAATTTATATGATTTATTTATTGTATTTATTTATTTTGTATTGTTCTTGTCACGGATCACAGAAGGTAGAGGCAAGAGTACAGTTCACACAGTGTTTATTAAACACAATAATCTTCGCACCGAGGTGCTAGCAATAGTTCAATGTAGAATCAACTGAGTCAGTGGAATTACTTCCCTTGAGCAGAGCAAGCCGATAACAGGGGTTAGTCTCTGGGTGTAACGAGTAGCAGATGTTCTTGGCAGAAGATCGGGATGAGAAGACAGAGAGTGATGCGATCGTGTGAAGAAGATACCTGACAATGAGTGAACGGAGTGGGTGAGTCTTTATAGTGTGGTGTTGATGACTGGAACAGGTGAAGGTGATGAGTGCACAGGTGTGTATGATTAGTAAACGGGTGATTGAGTGCGTTGTGTATTGGCTGGAGAGTGTGACTGGTGATCGGGGCTGATAGAACGTGCAGGGGGTGTGACAGTTCTGCTTTCATGTTAATGCTCTGTATTTGATATTCATCTGCATTATTCATTCATTCATTTTCATTTCGGCTTAGTCCCCTTATTAATCTGGGGTCGCCACAGCGGAATGAACCGCCAACTTATCCAGCATATGTTTTACGCAGCGGATGCCCTTCCAGCTGCAACCCATCTCTGGGAAACATCCATACACACCCATTCACACTCATACACTACGGACAATTTAGCTCACCTATACCGCATGTCTTTGGACTTGTGGGGGAAACCGGAGCACCCGGAGGAAACCCACGCCAACACGGGGAGAACATGCAAACTCCACACAGAAACGCCAACTGACCCAGCCGAGGCTCGAACCAGCGACCTTCTTGCTGTGAGGCGAACGTGCTATCCACTGCGCCACCGTGAGGGCCTCATCTGCATTATTTGAAATAAAAATCAATAAAAAGTTCAAATCATAAAAAAAAGAAATCAGTTATTAAAACTATTATGTTTAGAAATGGCCTCACAGTGGCGCAGTGGGTAGCACGTTCGCCTCACAGCAAGAAGGTCACTGATCGCTGATTCGAGCCTCGGCTGGGTCAGTTGGCGTTTCTGTGTGGAGTTTGCATGTTCTCCCTGTGTTGGCGTGGGTTTCCTCCGGGTGCACCGGTTTCCCCCACAAGTCCAAAGACATGCAGTATAGGTGAATTGGGTAGGCTGAATTGTCCGTAGTGTATGAGTGTGAATGGGTGTGTATGGATGTTTCCCAGGGATGGGTTGCAGCTGGAAGGGCATCCGCTGCGTAAAACATATGCTGGATAAGTTGGCGGTTCATTCCGCTGTGGCGACCCCAGATTAATAAAGGGACTAAGCCGAAAAGAAAATGAATGAATGAATGAATGAATGTTTAGAAATGTGCTGAAACAAATCTTCTCTCTCTCTTGAACAGAAATTGGGGAAAATATACAGGGGGGCTACTAATTCAGGAGGGCTAATAATTCTGACTTCAACTGTATGTGTAACTCCATCATGTCTGGTGATCTCTGCAAAGAGAAACCTGCGATCGATAAGCTTTCCTCTGGGCAGATTGGTCCCATTAGAAATCAGTGAAGATATCTATATTGCGTGCTTGCAGAGCAGACAGTGTTGATGATTATATTGAGAGCAATCCAGTTCTGCATTTTCACTTTACAAGGTCAAAGGGGAGAAATGTATACAGTAGGACATCGGCTTATTATACACACAGCGTAAAGCTGAATCCTGACAGCAGAAGTGTGAGACTATCTGCAGGTAACATTCCTGTCTCTGGGGCTCTGTCCCAAATCCACTGAATTATTAATTGTATCCACAAGCAGATATGTTGCAGACATTTCCCTCTTCTTCTCAAGTGTTCCTCTCACCTTCAAGAAATGGAGCAAAGCTACACTGTAAAAGTCAATATATACTACAGTAAAATAATAAAGTACAATTGTCGCAACGTTTTTGGTCTTCAGTAACATTTAGTAGTATGTGTATATTTACAGTAACTGATCAAATAATGTTCATATAATTCAGCTGTAATGAAATCTGTTGTGTATCTTTATAGTACAGCAATAAAAAACACAATGGGTAATGATGGGGAAGCCACATTCGAAGTTCATCACATGTAGAATTTTATAAAACACCATTAAGGTGAGGTGGTGAAAACAGCAAAAGCAATAAACATTCATTTAGTTTTAAATTATGATAAACCTCCTGACTGTACACTCACCGGCCACTTTATTAGATACACCAGTCCAACTGCTCATTAATGCAAATTTCTAATCAGCCAATAACACGGAAGCAACTCAATGCATTTAGGCATGTAGACATGGTCAAGACAATCTGCTGCAGTTCAAGCAGAGCATCAGAATGGGGAAGAAAGATGATTTAAGTGACTTTGAACATGGCATGGTTTATGGTGCCAGACGGGCTGATCTGAGTATTTCAGAAACTGCTGATCTACTGGGATTTTCACGCACAACCAAAGGCAACAGTAACTCAAATAACCACTCATTACAACCGAGGTATGCAGAAGAGAATCTCAGAACGCACAACACGTCAAACCTTAAGGCGAATGGGTTACAGTAGCAGAAGACCACACCGGGTGCCACGATTCTCGGGTCTCAATTTCTGCTGCGACATTCGGATGGTAGGGTTCAGAATGTGGCGTCAACAACATGAAAGCATGGATCCATTCTGCCTTGTATCAACGGTTCAGGCTGGTGATGGTGGTATAATGGTGTGGTGGATATTTTCTTTTGCACACTTTGGGCCCATTAGTACCAATTGAGCATCGTGTCAACGCCATAGCCTACCCGAGTATTGTTGCTCACCATGTCCACTCCTTTATGACCACAGTGTACCCATCTTCTGATGGCTACTTCCAGCAGGATAACGCACCATGTCATAAAGTGCAAATCATCTCAGACTGGTTTCTTGAACATGACAATGAGTTCACTGTACTTAAATGGCCTCCACATACACCAGATCTCAATCCAATAGAGCACCTTTGGGATGTGGTGGAACGGGAGATTCGCATCATGGATGTGCAGCCGACAAATCTGCAGCAACTGCGTGATGCTATGATGTCAATATGGACCAAAATTTCTGAGGAATATTTCCAGTACCTTGTTGAATCTATGCCACAAAGAATTAAGGTAGTTCTGAAGGCAAAAGGGGGTCCAACCCACTACTAATAAGGTGTACCTAATAAAGTGGCCGGTGAGTGTATATGATAACAAACAAAAACAAGTAGCACAATTGTAGCACTTCAAGGGGGTGTTCATAAGATTATCATGACATATAATCATAACACAACACATGAATTTGAAATTGAATTTATGCATGCTTAATATGACAATTGTGATCAGATGTCATTTACTCAGTTACGTCATTTTGGATGTAAAGATGACATTGTTTGAGATGGCTACATGTGCACATTGTACCTTAAAATACAATTTTGTAATTTTAGCATATACTTTTGTACTTTTAAGGTAATATGAGAAATACATTTGTTCTTTTTAGGCATTATTATGTACCTTTAAGTGTGCCTTTTGAAAAGGTACCACCCCAGTGACAGGTTTTGTACCTTTATTTATGAGAGTGTATGATGCACGCAGTGCAATTTTACAACTAAATGTCAGTTCTTTAGTCATCCCCATTCAGGTAAGCAGTTGAAGATCAAAGGCATTATTTCTTGCAATACAAACAATGTGATCTATATGATTAAATGTCCTTGTGATTTAGCTTAGATGTAGTCTTTAAAAACACAGACGTAATATATGATTAAATGACCAACAATGCTGTTCACTTTAATGAATTAAAACATAACTTGTCAACATTGTCGCTATTTAGGCATTGAACAAGTAAAATACCGATGATATGGATAGACTTTTACTACAGAGGGAGGCTTTTTATATTCACACATTGAATACTCTGTGGAGTTTAAACTTAGATTTTGACTTGAAATCTTTTTTTTTGTAATTGTATGTGTGTTTATGTATGTGTGTGTGTGTATATATATATTATATATGCAGTTTATTCTGTTTTTTTATTTTTGTATTTTTTTTCCTGTTTGCTTTCTTATTGGTTGACTGGGGTGACTATTGTTTGCAGGTGTGATGTGTAGAGTTTGACTATATCTTGAGTTCTCCTGTGTTTCCTGTGTGACCTGATGAAGACCATGTAGGTTGAATATTAAATCAGGTTTTTTTGAGAGCTAAAGTGGCGGTGTTTTTTTTTCTTTTTCTATAATGTATGATGACTTAACCTAAATACATCATAATCTGTCAAAATGTCATTATCAAGACTTTATTGTCATAAATCTGTCATAAACATGACTGTCATAATTGTGCAGTATTTTTCTTACACTTTTATAGTGGAACGAACTGAATTTGTGATTAAAAATTCTCAATTTTATTTAAACTAAAGACCATGAAATGTGACTCTGCCACAGAAAATTCTAGGCTTTTTTTTTTATTGTAAATGACTCTTGTTTTTCTTATCAAAATACTGTACATTTAACTGCATATTACTGTGAAACTGCAGGATTGCTTTAAAGTAGCTGCTTCACGATATTAGATATGAAAAAAACTGTGCTAGTGTCACAATTCCAACTGATCTAAGTAATGTGTTGGATATTACAGTCATTAAATGTACTCTCTGTTAAAAACTACACTGTAAAAAAAAATCTTACTGCCTTAAATTCATTCATTCATTTTCATTTCGGCTTAGTCCCTTTATTAATCTGGGGTCGCCACAGCGGAATGAACCGCCAACTTATCCAGCATATGTTTTACGCAGCAGATGCCCTTCCAGCTGCAACCCATCTCTGGGAAACATCCATACACACCCATTCACACTCATACACTACGGACAATTTAGTCTATCCAATTCACCTATATCGCATGTCTTTGGACTTGTGGGGGAAACCAGAGCACCCGGAGGAAACCCACGCCAACACGGGGAGAACATGCAAACTCCACACAGAAACGCCAACTGACCCAGCCGAGGCTCGAACCAGCGACCTTCTTGCTGTGAGGCGAACGTGCTACCCACTGCGCCACTGTGAGGCCCCTGCCTTAAATTGTTTAGTTAAATCAAATAAAATGTTCTAATCATCTCAACTACATTAGTCAAACTGACTAAAAATATTAGGTTAAACCTTGTATAACAACAAAAAAAATTGTTGAAACTAGATTAACTAAAAACATTTGCAGTCATGACTTTTTGTCATATAATTTTTTTACAGTGTAATATCCTGTAAACCTTTAAAGCAGGATCTAAGAATGTAACATATTGTATGCAGTGTTTATACATACAGATGATTATACTATTAATATACTATATGTACGATATTGATCTAAAATGTATTCATTTAGCAGACACTTTTATTCTAAGCAACTTAAGGATAAAAGAAGCCCCTTAAAAAGACCAGACACCAGAGAGTAGCAATATAAAGTTGTCATGAAAAGTCTAATTTAGTTTTGTTTGTTTGCTTCTTTTGTATTATTATTATTTGGTATATATATCATATTGTAACCCTTGTATTCAGATACATATTGCATCACCAGATTCAGATTCTGATGCACAGCCCTGAAAACCAGAATATAAATGTATTAGAAGAGCGTTAAATTCTGAGTGAATTACATGAGCTTCTTACATGCAATAAAACCCTTAAGTAACACTCCATCAAGGCTTCATCGTTTTAAAACTTACATCTAAAGTGCTCGTCTTACATTTGCATGAAATTCCATTATGATGAACCTTTTATTATCCTTTTGCAAATCCCTGATTAAGTTCTAAACTGGCTTCCTTCCACAGGAGCAATTTTACTCCAAAGGTCTTTTTCATGCAAATCACAGCTGTAATAAACTAGATTTTAACACTTTCTAAAGCGAATGTGAGAAATGCTGGCAGACTAACCGACATGGCAAGGCAAGCCAAGGTAAGTTTATTTATATAGCACATTTCATTTGGTAATTCAAAGTGCTTTACATAAAGAAGAATAAAGGAAAGAAGTATAAGAAATAAAAACAACAAAGAATAAAAATGATTAAAAACTGATTAAAATATGTTAAAACATGTTTTAAAGGAATAAAAAAGGCTAGCTCTAAAAACGTAGCACTATACACATTTCTGGAGATCGCGAATTATGTAGCCAGAGGTACGAATGGATGCATTTAGTCTTTAAAAGGAACACTACGGAGCGGTATGACACTCTTACCAGTTTGCCCAGTGGCTCAACGTGTATGTCTGCAGACTTGAGACGCAGAGCGGAGTTGACCGTGACGATGGGTTTCGAGTCCGGCGAAGAATAGTTCCAGAAAGCAGATAAGACAAAAACAAAAGCTAAAAAAATAAATAAGCAAGTAAATAACAAGGTGAGAATGTGGTAAAATCTGAAAATGTGGTAAAAATCAGGGATGCCACGAGGGCTTTTCTTTTTCTGGATTACTTTTGAAAACACTGTGGGTTGGGTTTAGGGGAGTGGGTGGGCGGGTCAATCTGTGCTTTTGAAAACACTATCGATTAGGTTTAGGGAAGAAGGAGGATGGGTCAGTCGATCAGTCAGTCAGTCGACAGCGGCCTCTGGTGGATTTATGCGAGAAGAGCAGGCGTGAATGGCACTCGTGAGAGAAATTTGAGATCTCAAAAAGCGTACACAGCGGCCTCTGGCAGATTCGCAAAAACAAAAACTAAAAAAAAAACGTACTTCCTGGGACGTATTTGGCACTCTCCAGAAATGTATATAGTTGTACTTTTTCAGTATGAGCCTGGGTTGAAAGAAAGACATAATAGTGCAATCTGTTGGATGTAGCATGGTGTTTTGCAGTAATGTAGTGCTGAACAGAACTGTATAGGAGGAATAGTGGAGAGGTAAACAGTGCCAGCTCACGGTTCATTACCCATCACACACCTGCAGCAACGCCTGGCAGAACATCTCTCTATCTGTCTGGATAAAAAACAGCCCGTCTCCCCTGACCTTGACCTAAACCAGATGCTGAGGTGAGATCAGAGAGTTTTCTGCTTTTAGCAATGAGCATTCGTTTAAATATATATCAGCTAAATAAATCTAGCACTCAAAGGCATCATTAAACTAAAAATTATGTGGATTTAAAATGGGAATTTGATAATGCCAAACTTCAGTTTTTTAGGTGTTATTATAAATGTTAATCTTAAGGTGTATGTATAATCTAGTGTGTTGTGCTCACAAACACTGATATAGCTCACATTTAGAAGCTATAAGCATTCACAGCTTTAGGTTTGTCACTTCTGACAAAATGAATGAACAAGTTATTTGACATCACCTCATACTTCAGTTGCTCGTCAAATCTTCTGACCAATCACAAGCTCTCTAGTATTGGATTTAGGGCTGCACGATATTAGAAAAAAAATCAACATTGCAATATTTTATTTTTCTGTGATTCATATTGCGATATTGAGTATAATGTCACCAGATGAATGGCTCTGTCTGGAAATAGTTCATGAGTTTAGATTGATTAGGATGACTTTTATGCGGCAGTGCATCCGCATAAAATATAAGAAACCAATCACAAGCATTGGTAAATGAGCAATTTATGCAAATGTCAACCTTGCCATTAAAAAAAAAGTTTTTCCTCATAAATGCAAAAATAAAAAATAAATTTAAATTAAACATTTTTGTTCTATAGAGAGCCAACTCTAATCCTTCTGATTAGCATTATTTCTTTAGGGTTGTGCAGTTCAATTGACAAAATTTCTACAAAGTATGTTGTATACTGCAAACTCGCAAACTTTTTTGGTCACATCCATGACACATGAATATTTTCCTCTTTTAAAATATAATGTTTACAGATTGATATTTTTACTCTGTGGTTAGTTGTTTTGGAAAACATAAACAGTCATTTCAATATAATGTTAACATATACTTTCTATGTGAATTCTATGTCAGTTTTTACTTCAAATGTCACATCCATAATGCTGGAATTGCTCAAATACAACAGAGCAAAAGTACAAATGAAATAAACTGTTTTCTGGGATTTTAGCAGTGTTCAGGCACAAATTGAGAAATTGTTCATTTAGCATCAAAAAGCGTTCAAACTGAGGGTTCACCTAAACATTTTACAAAATAAACATTCATTCATTCATTTTCTTTTCAGCTTAGTCCCTTTATTAATCTGGGGTCGCCACAGCGGAATGAACCGCCAACTTATCCAGCATATGTTTTACGCAGCGGATGCCCTTCCAGCCGCAACCCATCACTGGGAAACATCCATACACACTCATTCACACACATACACTACGGACAATTTAGCTTCCCCAATTCACCTGTACCGCATGTTCCGCATCTTTGGACTTGTGGGGGAAACCGGAGCACCCGGAGGAAACCCACGCAAACACGGGGAGAACATGCAAACTCCACACAGAAATGCCAACTGACCCAGTCGAGGCTCGAACCAGCGACCTTCTTGCTGTGAGGCAATTGTGCTACCCACTGCGCCACCGCATCGCCCTTACAAAATAAACATTTTGTCAGAAAATAATCAATCCAAGTATCAAAGCTGCATTGATGTGAAATGCCCTGTTCACAGCACCTCTTTACAGCAAGAACTTAAATGGAAAATAAACAAAATTTAAATGTTTAAATGTAATACAAACGAAATGCTATTGGCTGATTCTGGAAAGGGGGAGAAGTTACTTTATGCCCCGCCCTGTCTTTGTGTTTCAGTTGAGATTACGTCAAACATCGAATAAAATGCACACTTCAAAGACCTCCACGAGATTTTTAAATTCAATTTGATAATCAAAATGATATGTTTTTCTGATAAAAAAAAAAATTTCTTCAAGTCTCAAAAGGCTCTACACCCCTACCCCGTTTAGTATGAATGTGCTAATTAGTGCCTCCACTCAATCAGTAAAAGCTTCGCAATGACAAGTGGCAATCTTAGATTAAGTGGCTTTCACTATGTGAATCACGGCAACTTTGAAGACAAATCCATAAGTGATTTTATTTAAATCCTGAATGAATTACAGCATAGAAAGCATGCAAAAAGCACACTTCTTAAACTCACTAAAAACCTGCCACTCATCTTAGTTCAAAAAACTTTTTATATTACAAACAAAGAGTAGATGCAATGCAAATAAGAGATTAACTCTGCACTATAAATAGCTTTATAGCAGTGTACCTTACACACTTCACAGCTATAAAGTTTTTTTTAGTGCTCTACAATGCAGAGTTAATCTCTCATTTACATTGCATCTACTCTTTGTTTGTTATACTGAGAGAAACACAAAAGTGTAAAACTCAGAACTTGAACAGCAACTCCAGTGTTTTGAGCAGTGAGTGGATTCTGGCTATGACTGCTTAAAAAGGTGCATTAAAGGGATGGTTCACCCAAAAAACGAAAATTGCCTCATCATTTACTCTCCCTCATGTGGTTTTAAACTTTTACGAGTT
Source organism: Danio choprae (assembly GCA_903798125.1). Classification (NCBI taxonomy): domain Eukaryota; kingdom Metazoa; phylum Chordata; class Actinopteri; order Cypriniformes; family Danionidae; genus Danio; species Danio choprae. Next base: position 6,464,923 of record CAIGQW010056782.1, read on the forward strand.
TCTTTCATCTGCTAAATATAAAAGAAGATATTTAGAAAAATGCTGGTTGCTGGCACCCATTGACTTGGAAAAAGGACAATGGAAGTCAATGGGTGACAGCATACATTTAAAAAAAAAAATAAATAAATAA
>CAIGQW010056782.1:6470052-6491313 GCA_903798125.1 Danio choprae
CGGATGCCTTTCCAGCTGCAGCCCAGTACTGGGAAACACCCATACACACTCATTCACACACACTCATACACTATGGCCAATTTAGTTTATTCAATTCACCTATAGCGCATGTCTTTTGGGAAACCAGAGCACCTGGAGGAAACCCACGCCAACACGGGGAGAACTGACCCAGCCGGGGACTCGAACCAACGACCTTCTTGCTGTGAGGCGACAGTGCTAAACACTGAGCCACCGAGTCCGTAAAAATATATATATCTCTTCCCTTGTGTTCAACCGATGAAAGAAACTCAGCCAGGTTTTAAACAAGTGAAGTGTGAGTAAATGATGACCGAATTGTAATTTTTGGGTGAACTATCCCTTTAAAGGTATTCATATTTTATCACTTGCTGCTTTCTGTGGGGATTGAACCCACACAACCTTGGTGTTATTATCATGTTCCACATTTTTAAAAAAATCAATAGATACGTCTGTAAATGTCTACATTACTCTTTGCTACAAAAAAATATTAACCATTGCTGAAAATTATATGAGAGTCCTGTCCTGCAGGTTGAAGGGATTGGCTATATAAGTTTGTGATGTTTTAAATCATGTTCATTCATTCTTTTTCCTTCGGCTTAGTCCCTTTATTCATCAGGGGTTGCCACAACAGAATGAACCACCACCTTATCCAGCATATGTTTTACACAGCGGATGCCCTTCCAGCTTTAATCCAGCACTGGGAAACACCCATACACACTCATTCACACACATACACTATGGCCAATTTAGTTTATTCAATTCTTGCTGTAAGACGACAGTGCTAACCACTAAGCCACCGTGTCTCCTTAAGTCATATTTTTTAATTGAAAAACAAATGTTTGCCAATGGTTTTCTCTTATTTAGCATTATAAAAACACCAGATACTTAAACAATGTTGAACAATTTTCACCCATAAAGGTCCCGTGAAGTGCTTTGAAATGTGCATTTTTTTATTCTATGATTGACGTAATCTCAACCAAAATATAAAGAGAGGGCAGGACATAGAGTAGCTCCTCCCCTTTTAAAAAAACAGCCAATAACATTTTGTTTTATCACAGCTCTGCCAGTGAGAGTGGTTGAGCTCAAGTGCATCAAATGAAAACAAATGAGAATCAGTCAGAAACTAGTCAGCATTTGATTGGTCAGAAGATTTGATAAGAAACTGAAGTATGAGGTGACGTGAAAAAATCTTTGATCCATTTAGGCAGAAATAGCCTAGCTATTTGCGGAACAGCAAGCATTTGATTTTTTATATCAGTTTTATATCTTCTAAATGCGAATTTTGCCACTGTTTTGTAGCACACTAGCTAATAAATATCCTTAAAACACACTGATGCTAACATCTAAAACACTTTATATTAATTTCACTGGAAACTTTAAGTAACTATTAAATGCAAGACCAATTATGACCAAAAAATAACAACCAATGACCAAAAACATTTCTAACATCTAATGAAAGTAAAGTTACAGCACTTATTGCTGAATAAGTCTACGCTTGATCCTGTGGGCCAGCCTGACCTCCCGCCGGTACCCTACCACACCTGCAGCTTTCCACAATGGACGTCCAGCTTCTCCAGCCTCCGGTGTCTAGACTGCAGCTCCACACAGGAAGTTTGGCCAGAAGAATAATGATCATGCCCAACAGAGCCTGGTTTCTCTCAAGGTTTTTTTCCCCTTCACTTCGTCAATTGGTTAAGTTTTTTTTCCTCGCCACTGTTGCCACTGGCTTGCTCGGAGAGAGACTTGTGGAGCTGCGCTTTGCTGGATTTGCTCTTCAGTGTTTGAACTTTCAGCAGTGAAACTTAAACCACACTGAACTGAACTGAACTAAACTGAACTGAACTTCAACTCTGAAATCTGGACTTTACTAGAACATGTTAAGCTGCTTTGACACAATCTACATTGTAAAAAGCGATATATAAATACACTTGAATTTAATTTAATTTAATTATTGAATCATAGAAAAATTGGTCCACATCCATATGGAACAACCAGTCCAAAAATGGACATTTTCACAAACATAAACACAGTTAGGGGGCGACACGGTGGCTCAGTGGTTAGCACTGTCGCTCACAGCAAGAAGGTTGCTGGTTCGAGTCCCAGCTGAGTCAGTTGGCATTTCAGTGTGGAGTTTGCATATTCTCCCCGTGTTGGCGAGGGTTTCCTCCAGGTGCTCTGGTTTCCCCCACAGCCCAAAGACATGTGCTATAGGTGAATTAAATAAACTAAATTGGCTGTAGTGTATGAGTGTGTGAAGGAGTGTGTACGGATATTTCCCAGTACTGGGTTGCAGCTGGAAGAAGGGCATCCATTGTGTAAAACATATGCTGGATAAGTTGGCGGTTCATTCCACTGTGGCGACCTCTAATGAATAAAGGGAATCGCGAATGTTTTACACATCAAATATAACTATGAGCTGCATGACGCCAGCCAGGCCAAATCAGTGACGACCACATCTGTGAAGAAGTATCAGATGAACTTCAATAATTCATGGGGCAATGACCTCAAACTGCAACATCCACCATTTTGGAGAAAGGACAGAGGAATTTGTCTTTTATTATTCATAGCTTCTTTACATGGAAAATACTCTACATATTTGTTTAAACATTAAGCAAGTAATTGTTTTATTTCTTTCAGTTTGATTTTTTTCTCTTTCTTTCATTGCTTCTTTAATAAAAAATTAAACAATATATAAAGCTATTTTATAAAACAATACAAATAAATGATATTATTTCAGCTTCATCTATAATGAGTTCTGTCAAACACAACTACAATGCAAAACAATATAGAAGTAATTCAGAAGTTTAGAATGTCAAACATTTTGGATAAAGCTTCAATATTAACCATCAGAAAGACTTGACTCTTGATATTTACCTCAGTAAAGGACTGTGGCAACAACAATAAGCCTCCAGCATCGTATGATAATGATAGAAATCATAGTCAAGACACGTCTACATTTGTTCTGGGCTGCACAGAATCTGATCCACTTTCTGAAAGGAGCCGAGGGCAATATCCTGTATGAGTCAGCAGAAACATGCTTTTATTTATACATCCGTGGGTCACAGAGAGAGGCTGATATTTCCATTTAGCAGCTTTATTTTCACTCTAGAACATAAATATGCCCCCATTTATCATGTTATTTTGTGGAGACAAACCGACAAAAGCAGATTACAGGGTCAGTATTATTGAGAAAGCTTAAGGTTATAGGTAAAGTGTGCAAGTTCTGCATGACAAACACTCAGATTGCGATTGGTTAGGCAAACAGACCAATTAGCTGAAGCAATTTTGCAGTGTTGGCTTGTGGGATGCTTGAATTATCATCCAAATTGATCTTAGTAACAGTTCACACTACGTGCTTTTTTGTATTTTATTATATAATATTTTCATTATTTTATCTATTTAAACATGGGGTGGCACGATGGCTTAATGGTTAGCACTGTCACCTCACAGCAAGAAGGTTGCTGGTTTGAGTCCTGGCTGGGTCAGGTGGCATGTTTGCATGTTCTCCCCGTGTTTGTGTGGGTTTCCTTCGGGTGCTCCGGTTTCCCACACAGTCCAAAGACATGCGCTATAGGTGAATTGAATAGACTAAATTGGCTGAAGTGTATGAGTGTGTGTGTAAATGAGTTTGAATGGAGTGTTTCCCAGTACTGGGTTTGCAGCTAGAAGGGCATCCGCTGCGTAAAACATATGCCATAATAGTTGGCGGTTAATTCCGCTGTTTATGAATGAATGAATCTATGTAAACATGACTTAGATGAGGATCTTTGACTGTTAAGTATGTCTCTCTAATTTTTTGTACCATCTTGCACATGATCTTAATGTTTTTTTGTTAACTATATTGTGTTGTCAAACTACTGCGTTTAAACCCCTTATAAAAGTGATTTTTGCATAATATGTCCCCTTTAAAAAGTGATTTTTGAATAAAAGCTCCTTTAATAAACATTTTAGCCACATCACCCATTCTGTCCCATTACTACAGTTTAGTAGTTTTATCTCACTCACAAAGCTCCAGCAAAATGACCTTAGCCATGGCAGTATGCTCACTGACCGATAACACTTTGTATGACATCTGACATGATATCAAAGCACAGTGAGCCCTCACGTGGCCCTTTTACTGCTTGAATGTTTTTGGAAGGTCTGTTTAACAGTCCATCATCTCCTTAGGACAGTTTTGACCTGCTTCTGATCAATACATTGTTAACCCTTAACCTCAATCGTCGAATGCGGTTAAAGGTGGAGGTCATTTATTCAGCAAGTTCATTACTACTGCTGCCATGGCAATCAGACCTTCCTGATCCCCACAAAAGAAAAACAATATTTAAGCATCAGTTTACTGTCACAATCAGTCTGTTCCAGCAAATACTAAATCAAACAAAAACACTCCATGACTTTAAGGGGGGAGAGGTGGGGCTGGGGGTTCTTGTTGAATGTGTTACTAAAGAGTACTTGATATGACTGTTCAGAATGTTATGTTACGTTATATTTGCTATTTTCTTATTAATTATTTGTTAAATGTACTTTTGTTAAACTGTGTGAGTAAGTATTGCTTCAAAGTAAACTTTACACTAGTTTTTTTTCAGTGTGTTCACATAAATGTGCTCACATATACAGTGTTCAGCATATATGAGTTCATCCTATTGTGTAAATGAATATGTTTATCTATTTCTCAGTGAATATGGGTCATATATATTGGTGCATTTGAATAAAACAGATTTAATAAACAGATATATTTATAAAATAATATTTTAGTCACAGAACATCTTTAGAAATGGAAAGATAATACATTTAAATTCATGCAAAATATTGCAAAACAAACTTACAAACTTCAGCATTTCAACAAAATTGTCTATATATTTAGTTTCTCTTGATTTTTGCTATTTTTGAAAATGTTATTTATTATTTTTTCCTAACATAAATTTGGGCTACAATTTTTTTGAACTATTATTGTAAGTTATTTTGTTAGATTAGCCCCAGATTTGGCTTCAGTACTGACTAAACTAATGTACATGCACAAATATAATACTGTGAAGCACCCTATAGAAAATATGAATTTAAATGAGAGATTGGGGCAGCACGGTGGCGCAGTGGGTAGCATGATCGCCTCACAGCAAGAAGGTCGCTGGTTCGAGCCTCGGCTGGGTCAGTTGGCATTTCTGTGTGGAGTTTGCATGTTCTCCCCATGTTGGCGTGGGTTTCCTCCGGGTGCTCCGGTTTCCCCCACAAGTCCAAAGACATGCAGTATAGGTGAATTGGGTAAGCTAAAATTGTCTGTAGTGTATGTGCCTGAATGAGTGTGTGTGGATGTTTCCCAGTGATGGGTTGCAGCTGGAAGGGCATCCGCTGCGTAAAACATATGCTGGATAAGTTGGCGGTTCATTCCGCTGTGCCGACCCCTGATTAATAAAGGGACTAAGCCGAAAAGAAAATAAATGAATGAGAGATTTGTGGGGGGTGTACTCATATATGCTAAGCACTGTACATACACATTGCAATATGTTAAAATGCATAACCGCTGCTGGCACATTTTGTTTCAATTATTATTATCATTTGTTTCATTCACTTTAACATTATGTACTATAAGCATCCAAAGTACATGTTGAACACTAAAGTTCACAAATCCTTAACCCTAGAAAAACAGCAATGCGGTTAAAATCGCTCAGCAAACACTAATATGAACATCAGCTAAATGACTATCATTGAAACACATGTTAATTAATAAGGCTAGGTATTCATTTATATGTCACCATTTGATTCTCAAGCTCTCATTTTTTGTTCCATGAAAAAAATACAATTTCACAGCTTTCGAGAATCAATTTTGAAATTGCCCATATAAAAACCTGATATATTACATATATAAAATTATAGTTAATATATTCAAACTAGGGCTGCACAATATATTTCGCAAAATTATTGTTATCGCGATAATAGTATATGCAATATACAGTACATATCGCAGACGTGTAAATGACATTTATTTTATGCATTGGTTTGTTTATCTAAATTTGACCAATCAGATGGGGCCTTACTATCTTTATCCCCACTATCGCCTCACAGCAAGAAGGTCACTGGTTCGAGTCCTGGCTGTTGGCCTTTCTGTGTGGAGTTTGCATGTTCTCCCCGTGTTGGCGTGGGTTTCTTCCAGGTGCTCCGGTTTCCCCCGACAATCCAAAGACATGCGCTATGGGTGAATTGAATAAACTAAATTGGCTGTAGTGTATGAGTGTGTGTGTGAATGTGAGTCTCTATGGGTGTTTCCCAAGTACTGGATTGCGGCTGGAAGGGTATCCGCTGTGTAAAACATGCTGGAATAGTTGCCGGTTCATACCGCTGTGGCGACCTTTGATAAATCAGGGACTAAGCCGAAGGAAAATAAATGAATGAATGAATCTGAAAGCTCAGTAAAAATAATGAAGGCCTGCTGGAGCGGCTGCTGCCACACCCTGGGTGGTGAAGTTGGACGGCAGCTGCTCTCATTATGTTTGAATGATGACAGAAGTGTGTGGACATGATACACAGACACACCGACTGCACATTGTGTGCAAATGGGAAATTAACTGATATTTGACACTGTCATTGCAGAGCTAAAAAAGCCAACTTATATCATTATTTACAACAGCTTACAAATGCAAATATACTACAGGTTACGTCAAGCTAGCTCACAATGTAAGTCATCTCATATCCTGATAACGATATACAGTTGAAGTCAGAATTATAAGCCCTCCTGAATTATTAGCTCCCCTGTATATTTAGTTTTCCCCCATTTCTTTTTAACAACACATTTCTAAACATAACCGTTTTAATAACTCATTTCTAATAACTGATTTCTTTTATCTTTGCCATGATGACGGCACATAATATTTGACTAGATATTTTTCAAGATAGTATTCAGCTTAAAGTGACATTTAAAGACTTGTTTAGGTTAATTAGGTTAACTAGGCAAGTTAGGGTAATTCAGATCATTCAATAAGGCATACGGCATCACTGTATAAGGCAAATCATTGTATAAAAGTGGTTTGATCTGTAGACAATCGAAAAAAAAATATATTGCTTAAGGGGACTAGCAATATTGACCCTAAAATGGTTATTAAAAAATTAAAAACAGCTTTTACTCTAGCCGAAATAAACCAAACAAGACTTTTGCCAGAAGTAAATATATTATAGGAAATACTGTGAAAAATTCATTGATCTGTTAAACATCATTTGAGAAACATTTGAAACACAAGAGGGCTAACAAAATTTGACTTCAACTGTATGTCGTCATATTGCACAGCTCTGCATCAAGCTTTAACTGTGTTTGTGTTCAACACTCAAAAAGCTTATGTTACAGAGTGATGTCAGGACATTTAAACAAACACAAAACCTGCCATGAAAGCAGTCTGCCCTGAATGAGTCTGCTAAACTACAACATTTTCAGCATCCTTGTGCTAATTTCAATCTGTTTACACACACTAAAGTTCCCTGCTAAAGGTTTAGCTGCGCCCTCAGCTCTCAAGACCACAGATATCACTACTAGTATTTCTGGGTCATCTGGTTTCTGTCATAACAACTATAGAGGGCAGTTTGTGTTCAATGCAACAAAAGCAGACAGCTACACTGAATATTCAGAGTCTATATAACAAGGGTCAATGCTGTGGCAAAGAGGGGTCTGTTCACATCCCAAACCCTGCTCTTCAACACTCAAACGCAGACACACACACAAGCGTCTCACCCTGCTTAAGCATAAACCCTCATCACCATAATAAAACAGGGATCTCATGGGAGTGGGAGGGGTGGATCAGAGAGGAACTGCTTAGCAAAATCCAGCACGATGGCTGGGAAACAACTGAAACAGTGCCTAAAGCTACACAGCTCCAATACATAGTGACCTTTGGAGATTTAAGAAACTTTTACACACACATACAAGCAAATTAAAGTGATAGTTCACCCAAAAACCTTTATGAGTTTTGAACACAAGAGAAGATATTTTGAAGAATGCTGAAAACCTGTAACCATTGACTTCCATTGAAGGAAAAACTACGTCAAGGGTTACAGGTTTTCAGCTTTCTTCAAAATATCTTCTTTTGTGTTCAATAGAAGACAGAAAGGTTTGGAACAAGTAAAAGGTGGGTAAAATGTGACCGAATTTTCATTTTCGGATCAAATATCCCTTTAAACCAAATGCAGTGCTTCATCAACAGCCTCAAATCCTTTTAATTTAGTGCATTTATTTTCTCTTCTTCTCTCTCAGTTGTTCACTTGGGTTAATCTTAGTTTATTCTTGCTTGCTGTTTCTAATTATCACACACATGGCTCAAAAATGTTGTGTCTGCCTCGTCAAATTTACAAAAGAGATCTTATATACACAGAAAATGTTTTAAATTAAAGTTAAAAATGTGAAAAGATCTGTAGATATTAGTGAAATAGTGTTACTTTGTCAATCTGTGCCAATAGATATATTAATGTAAATATCATATTAAAATCCTGAAAAATAATAATACAAATAATTAAATAAAATTAAACCTAAAATTAAGACCTGGAAATGGATGGTTGTACAGTAATGATAATGTACAACGTAAAATAAATGTAAAGACATTTTACACATTGTACAAAATTCATAATTCAGCTTATATTTGTTATGCTTGTAATATAATTGATGAAGTGTAATTTGCATTAAACTCTATTTGATTATAGATTGTGCTGTTCCCTGATTTCCTCCTGATCACCCACCTCCACACACACGCACACACACATGTTTGTTTTTGTGAAAAGTGGGTACATTACATAGGTTTCCATAGGTGTACAGCTTTACTCTCTGAATAAACTCATTCTGTATGATTTATAAGCTTTTTGAGAAATGAGGACGTCAGCAATGTCCTCATATTTCACCTCCTTTTTGTAATACCCGTGTCATACCTATGTCATTATACAGATTTGTGTCCTGAAATGTCACAAAAACACACACACACACACAAACACACACACACACACACACACACAAACACACACCACACACACACACAAATACAAACACACACACACGCACACACACACTGAATAAATATAAATTATTATATATGCTGTGCATAATGTTATATCATTCGTAACTAATATACAGTAGCACACTGATCTCTTTTTGAATCAAATCATGTAGTCAAATTCCCCTTTGCCATAGGGAAATCAGATATATGGTCATATATTAACATAAATAAAAATATATAGCTAATACATATGAAAACATATGTTCATATTTGTAATTCCAATTATGTTAAAAAAGTATGCAACCACTAACCTTTACAATATTTGGAAATGTATGTTGCATATATGACATACATTTATATATGTGAAATCCAAACGTGAACTTGTATGTCATATATGTCATTTGCATATATTGCCATATATAATTAAGTAAATTATTAATATAAATCATTATAAATCATTTAAATTCAATTAGACTTGGGGATTTAGTAACTTAGACTTATCATAGCATTTATACACTGCTACTCTGATGATTTGAAGTGTTTTTTATAAGTCCCTTTGAATAAAATCATCTGCTAAATGAGTAAATGTAAATATACCATATTTCTACATGGGCTGTAACCAGGTTAGCCCAGCAAATAAACCTGATTCGTGAACTTAGACTTATCATAGCATTTATACACTGCTACTCTGATGACTTGAAGTGCTTCTTTTATCCACACTTATAAGTCCCGTTGAATAAAATCATCTGCTAAATAAGTAAATGTAAATATACCATATTTCTATATGGGTTGTCATCACCAGAATAGCCTTGCAAATAAACCTAAATTCGGACCCCAATCCAGTGGTGCAACACCACACCTTAAGACGCACACATATCGCATCATCAACAAGACTAAAAATCTGTTTTAATATCTCAGAGCATCTGCCATGCAACGACACCCTCGCAGGGCGTGTGTGTTTTGGGCCCAAGGTGATGATGAGGCAGCATCTAAAGCAGATCGAACCATGACCAAGCAATGTCAGACCACATGCACCACTAAAATATCCCGCAGCACCATAAAGACAGGACAGAAATTCCCCTAAAAACAACATAAGCATAACACAAAACAAACACTCTTTGGCTAATAAGCTGAAAACACTGGGCCATGCTTCCGTGTAAAGTGGGTGGAGAAAACACACTGACTCTCTCACATTCCCAAGCTCACCGGCACACAAAAAAAGCAACGCTGCAGATTATGAAAGGTTATAAAAAGGCTTCAATGTATGTTCTGCCCCCCTTGTGGATACTATTAGTGCATGCGTCAGGTTCTTTCTTCAACAATGCTGTCCTTTCAATCAATCGAACACTTAGGCAGCATCATGTCCCGTTCAGATCCACGCAGAATTTACTCAAATGGAGCTGAAGAGAGAAGCCGGGTACTCACCATAACACTATCTCCTCCATTTGTCCATCCAGTGCGGTGTGTGTGAGGGAGGTGCCACTGCAGGGCTGCCTGCCTCGAGCAGCCCTCGCCGGACGGATGCTGATGATGTAGCGCCTTTCAGGAGAGGAGCCCAGTTGCCTTGGAAACTGAGGAGTGATGGAGTGGCCGTGCTGTGCTCTGATTGGCTGGAGAGGGGTGGTGCTCTGATGTGGGGCCCCCGGTGGGCGTGGCTACAGATGAGAGAGAGGAAGCTGTGAAAGCACAGAGGGAGAGAGAGAGAGAGTGGTGTATTTTTGAAGGAACACACACAGATGAATACACACACACACACACACACACACACACACACACACACACTCGTGTTTACCATCTATGTTACATTTAAGTTTGTTTAATCAAAAGCAACATATAAGTTGAAGGAGTAGTCACAGGGGTGCTCCAAGCATTAAAAAACAACAGTATGTAAACAATGTGGCAATACTGAATCAGTTTAATGCAGTACACAAATGCTGTTTATTTATTTATTGTTTTATTGATTATTGCGGTGTGACTTTTGGCTTGTTACTGGGATTTATGGAAGTTTGTATTTCTCTACATTTTTTATTTGTTGTTGTATATCTTGTAGAGCTTTGAGAATAAGAAAAGCGCATCATTAAAAAAATTATTACTATTCATTCATTAATTTTCCTTCGGCTTAGTCCCTTTATTCATCAGTGGTCGCCACAGCGGAATGAACCGCCAACTTATCCAGCATATGTTTTACACAGCGGATGCCCTTCCAGCTGCAACCCAGTACTGGGAAACACCCATACACACTCATTCACACACATACACTACGGCCAATTGAGTTTATTCAATTCACCTATAGCGCATGTCTTTGGACTGTGGGGGAAACCGGAGCACCCGGAGGAAACCCACCCCAACATGGGGAGAACATGCAAACTCCACACAGAAATGTCAACTGACCCAGCCGGGACTCGAACCAGCAACCTTCTTTCTGTGAGGCGACAGTGCTAACCACTGCGCCACCGAGCCGCCTTAAAATAAAGTTGAAATGCCTTATTCTCAACTGTTCTGCTGATCAACTATAATCCCAATTCAACATTTCATATCCTGCGATGTGACTTTTGCGAACACACACATTGCAATATCGATGTTGAAGATATATATCGTGCAGCCCTACCGTCAATTACATCTTGGATTGCTTGAGTAAGGCAAATTTAATTTTGGGGGTAAAAATAGTGTCCCATCAAACGTTTTGTCGCATTTTTTTGTAAAACCACTGGATGGCGACAAAGTTAAGTTGCAGCTGTAACTCTAACTAAGCATTTTCATTATTCAACTACATTATTAACAGATAACAGATCGATAAAAGATACATGATAATCACCAGACAATAAAATCACTGACCATGGTCATGACTAACCTAACCCAAACTAACAAGTGCTCTTTTACAATAAGAGAATGTAAAAGAAAAAATATATTACAACAATATATTACAATACAAGTGTAGCCTATTTAAAATTACTTTGCATTCTAAAGAAAATAGTGTTTATAAAACACACATTAATAACAATGAATGCATCTAATAAATACATTTTAAAAAATAAATGGAAATAACTGTTCAGCTAAACTGTGTCCTTTATTTATTGTTTCAACATAAAAGAGTAGCGCGCAGAACAATCTAACGGCCCCGGAGCCATACAGTCAACTCTTTTATTTTTGTTTTCATTGAAAAACTGCCCTTATGTCACTGCAGATGATGCTGCGGTAGATCTTTCTGAAAGGATGACATCATCCCACTGGCCTTGGCAGTGGAGCCGAACACACGAAAGTCACTCCATTTTGGCTCCAGTTCACAGCGGAGCAGAACGTTCAGCTCTGATATTCTCAGAGCCAACATGGCGGACAAACGAGCCGCGGTTTCCTAATTGTTATTGCTTTTGGAGGAAGTATGCCGTGAAGCCCTTTAACGAAAGAAATGCGCCCTCATTGGTTTCCACGGTGTTTACGGAGAGAGAGCCAATCATATGTGCCCGCTGATCCAGGTGATATCCCTCCTACCAGTATCTCCGGAGTAGGTTTATTTTGGTTTACCCCCCGCTCCTGCGCCGCCGCCATTAGAGCCAGTCATATCGGCAACAGAAATGGGAATTCCGGTGTTTAAAACCCTCTAAAACCCGCTTTGATCGGAAGATCGCGGTGGTGTTTTGGGGTTTCAGAAGAAGGAGAGAAATAACATGGGTGTTCGGCCGCAGGATATCTCTGTTATCGCGGTAGATTGTCGGTGCTGAGCTGGATTTGGACCCGATCGGATTGGGTTTCGGTAGGACAGACGTTCGGTTTGCAGAAGGACGAAGTCGGGAACGGCAGTGTTTGCAAACTGAAGTGTGGAGGGCAAAGACAGGTAAGGGCCTTGCCATTTATGTTTAAAAAAAATCACTGTAACAGAATATATGCAACAGGGCAAATGGTTTCCTAATGCTCGCGTATAATTAATGTACACATTTTTAGTGTTTATTTATTTTTTAAGGAAGTGAAAATGTCAGTGTACAGTCTAAGCTCAAGTAGCATGTTTATTTACAGTGCAGATACAAACACTGAAGCTCTTTTATGGTGTTGTTGTAGTTCGGGTAAAATCGACACCTTGGTGTGGAATTCCGAAGCGAGCCGAGAGTGTTTACAATGTAACAGCGCAGAGTTTCTACTGGATGCATTTCAGCTGTATACATTTGAACTTGATACAATGTAAGCGGCGGAAATGCTTCTCGAATTCCATTTATAGCGCCCGTTATAGAGAAACCCCTCGCACCGTTGTAAGCGTTACTGTCATCTATGAAGAGGTTATGTGTCAAAAGCCACTGAAATGCCAACATACACAGCATTTTTTGCGGTATTAGAGGCGCGTCCATGCTTTTGGGTTGACAGCTCGTTATCCAATCTGACAGAATTGAGGTAAAGGTCAAATGTGGACTTTCTCCTTAATAATATAATTTCAGAAACATATTCTTTGCAGAGTGTAAACAGTGAAATCATATTAGCAGTCAATGACTATCAAAGTACAACATTGTTCACAGTCAATTAATTAAATGGTGCTAATGGTGTTTTGAAGTCATACTGGCATTCTACTTCATACTGAATATGGTAAACAAAATAAGGAGCATGTTACAAGTTGTCACTGAAGGAATGTGCAAATAAAATAAACAACTTTACCTCAATTCTGACAGACTCAGACCTTTCAAAACATTGAACTGTACTGTCATATAAAGCAGGACCGATATTGTTGTGTAACGTTAATTTTAAATGCAGTCTTTTTTTAACGGGAGGCTTAAACAGTACAGTGATCGTGTCAGATGAACTCTAAAAAAAATGCCTGAAATTATATTTTAATATTTTTTCTTTTTAAATTGGTCAGAAATGTTTTCATTTCCATTTATTATTTCCAGAATAAACAAAAACGAGTGTTAGTCAGATATAAATATAAATCATAAATCTGTATATTTTCAAGTGGTCTTTTAATTATTCTTAGTAGCTGTATATTAAATCCATTACGAAATGTGACATAGAAGTAGCATAGGCTGTAATACATGATAATACCATGGTATTTTTTAACATGCTGTGTAAATTACAGTGATTGTGTCTAACGAACTCTAAAAAAAAAAAATGCTGGTTTTTTGTAACCCAATGTAGGGTCAAATATGGACAAACTTTAAACTATTTAATCCTACGGTTAGGTTTGTCCATATTTATATTTAATTAATTTTGAGTGTGGTAAAACTATTGCATATAGAGTGATTACGTCTTGTGTGTTTTATTCAAGTTGAATAAACATTATAAATTATAAATTGAACACATTAAAGCACACACAAACACACTATATATAGCTATAGTATACAGACACATTACTTAATTGTTTACCGTTTAATTGAGTAAGTTATTCTATTTATTCAAATTATTCTGATTACATTTCTTCCATATTTGGGGCATTTCCCCCTCAGAAAATATTGAGATTTATGCTTCCCCCTGAAAATGTTGTGATATTTATTAATTATTAATCCATACAGAGTGATTAAGTCTTGTGTGTTTTATTCAGCTTCATTAAACCTAACAAATGATATATTAAATGCATATTAAAGTACGCATTATATAGATATAGTATAGACACATTACTCAATTTATTACCTATGGGTTTAATTGAGTAAATTATTCAATTTTACTAAGGTCTGATTAAATTTTCTTATATATGGGTTTCCTCCGGGTGCTCCGGTTTCCCTTACGAGTCCAAAGACATGCAGTATAGGTGAACTGGGTAAGCTAAATTGTCCGTAGTGTATGAGTGCGAATGGGTGTGTATGGATGTTTCCCAGGTTGCAGCTGGAAGGGCATCCGCTGCGTAAAACATATGCTGGATAAGTTGTCGGTTCATTCCGCTGTGGCGACCCTAGATTAATAAAGGGAATAAGCCGAAAAGAAAATGAATGAATGAATGAATGAATTTTAAATTTGCCAGAAATGTTATTATTTCCATTCATTATTTCCACAATAAACATAAATGAGTCAAAAAATCATAAATCTGTATATTTTCAAGTGGTCTTTTCATTTTTCTCAGTAGCTGTATATTAAATCCATTATTAAATGTGACATAGAAGTAGCAAATGCTGTAATACGTCTATGATGAAAATCCCTTTTTGGACATGTGCCATGACAATACCATGGTATTTTTTTTTACATGCTGTGTAAATTCTGTTCTCTTTTAGTATAATTACCGGCTTCATAATATCTCTGCACCATGCTACCACCATAGTACATTTTAGTCAGTGAAATCTAGGCCGTCTCTTTTTTTAAACAAATGTTAATAACCAAAATCTAGTCCAATAACCAAATGAGAGTGTAGGAATGTAGGTCAAAGGATGTGACCGTTTGCCCCAGTGAGCTGGATTCATCTCTGTCAAGCCCACCTGTTTGGACTATCAGGAATAATCCAGAGTCTTGAACAACTTTCCTAAAAGCCTTTGAAAATAAATGTATTGTGATTGTTTTTTATGGAGAAAATAGAAACTATTAAGGTCATTTACATGAATAGAAGACAAAATAAAGACAAAAATAAAGAGTTCTGTGTCTGTTACTGTATAAAGAGACATAGAGAAAAGATTCAATCATTCATTCATTCATTCATTCATTTGGCTTAGTCCCTTTATTCATCAGGGGTTGCCACAGCGGATTGAACCGCCAACATATCCAGCATATGTTTTACGCAGCAGATGCCCTTCCAGCTGCAACCCAGTACTAGGAAACACCCATACACTCTTTCATTCACACACATACATTATGGCCAATTTAGTTTATTCAATTCACCTATAGCGCATGTCTTTGGACTGGGGGGAAACCAGAGCGCCCACGGGGAGAACATGCAAACTCCACACAGAAATGCCAACTGACCCAGCGACCTTCTTGCTTTGAGGTGACAGTGCTAACCACTGAGCCACCGTGTCGCCCAGAGAAAAGCTTGCATAACATAATTTCTGCAGATTTCAATTGTTTGTTCATTTTGTCGAACCTCTGCATCATTTGCATCACTTTACTTTAACATTACAGCATTTCAACTGAGTGCATGGTAACATAACAATCAAAAAAGAGGAAATTGTACAAATACCATTGCAAAAGGTTAATGCATGTGTTACAGTGATTGTATGAGATAGTGATGTCTATATTTAACACATTTATATGTATTCTTATTTACAGTTGAAGTCAGAATTATGTGAAGTTTATTTATGAACTAATTTCGAGAGGATCACATGCTTATGATTGCTCACAGCCGGTCCTGCATCAGCTCACGATTGATTCACCAATCAGATGATTCCTAACTCACTATAAATAACCAGAGTTTTCTTATCTCAGTTCTCCCCGTGCTCGCGTGGGTTTTCCCCGGGTTCTCCGGTTTCTTCCCACAGTCCAAAAACACGCAACCCAAGTAAATTGAACATACGAAATCGATACCATAGCCAAGCTCTTAGCAAGTGTACACCTCTTCTTAGCCATTCTATTAGCCAGAAATAAGTCAGGGGAGTTCATTGAGATCTACCTGAGCTCAAACTCCCCTCTCGCCCTGCAAACGGGAGAGAGCCCAGGGCTCGAGCATCTCATGAGCTCAGGGCTCTCTTCCGGGACAGCATGTCAAACAAGCTTTATTATCAATCATCAGCTAAGTGTGAACTCTTGAAAATTATTTCAACACATTTCTAAGCATAATAGTTTTAATAACTAATTTCTAATAACTGATTTCTTTTATCTTTGCCATGATGACAGTAAATAATATTTGACTAGATATTTTCAAGATACTAATATTCAGCTTAAAGTGACATTTAGACGCGTAACTATGTTAATTAGGTTAGCTAGGCAAGTCATTGTATAAGAATGGTTTGTTCTGTAGACAATTGGATAAAAATATATTGCTTAAAGGGGCTAATAATAATGACCTTAAAATGTTTAAAAAAATAAAATAAAACTGCTTTTATTCTTGCCGAAATAAAACAAATAAGACTTACTCCAGAAAAAAAATATTATAGGAAATACTGTGAAAAATTAATTCCTCTATTAAACATCATTTAGGAAATATTTGAAAAAGAAATTCACAGGAGGGCTGATAATTCACAGGAGGGCTGACTTCAACTGTATTCTGTGTGTGTATATATATATATATAAAACTGTATATCAAACTATTTCTTAAAGTGTAAACAAATATACTACAGTGGGGTCCACAGTGAAAAGGGGTTTTGATCAATTTTTAACAAAGAAGGGCTAAAAATAAAACTATCCTTCACTTTTTCTAGGTCACTAATCAAATGTAAGCAAATTTGTGACATCGACCATGTAACTCCTTTGTACAAAAGGTCCATTGAAGCACAAGATGCACTTGGAATATTATCAAATGTAGCTGCAAAACATGAATAATCAGGTTTTGCATAAACTTTAAAACAAAAGGGGGTATTCTAATATACACTTTAAAGTTTGAGGTCAGTACCTTTCCATTAAGATATTTGGGGGGGGATATTTAGGAGATATTTAGGACTGTCACAATGATCAATATATCAACTTATCGCACAACACATGGACATGACCTCAATAATTTTTGGTGATGCAATATATATCGCCCATGCATAAAACCAATTCTAGCAACATTTTAGCTGATTGTGCAACATCTCTATCTCTGTTGGAGGTGTCAGTATGGTTAAAAAACACTAAAGTATTTATTATAAATTACTATAGTATATTTTCATGTGGCTGTCTGACAACTGAAAATAGATCTGGTAGCAGCCTTAACATTTATTATTATTTATTTAGGATATGCATTTTCATTTTAATACCTATTAAATTGTTATAATATAATTAATTTAATTATACTTAAGAATAAAATATTATGTGTTCTTAGGTAGTAAGAGTGTACCGTTGCATTGTGATGATATTATATTGTCATTCTGGCATTATATAATGAGTGGCATAAAATGGTCTTGTAAAATCACTATCTGTGATTTTTTTTTTTTACCCCTCCCTCCCTCCCTCCCTCCCTCCCTTTTGACCAAATGCAAAGCTAAGGTGCAGTACTATGGTACATCTTGTACTTGTACCATTCCTGACTTTTAAACCATAGACTACGTCAGAAGTGCAACCCTTGAAATGAATCCTTTTACACTTTGCATGCCTATGTACTTAGAAATATGTTCAAGAATCATGTATACACAATAACAATTGTTAGTGGGGAAGTAAAAAAACAATTGTTAGTGGTAAAGTTTAGATATTTGTACAAAAATACAGTAAAAAAAATAATGACAGCATCTGAATAAAACTGCAGGTTAACTATGTTTATATATAATAACTTACATTTGATTGTAACTTAAACTTAAATTGATTATAATGCAATGATGTGCACTTTTGAACAATTGTGCTCTCACTTTTGAACAATTTAATGCGTCCCTAATAAGTAATCACTTTAATATCAACTGAATAAAGCTTTAAAAACCCCAAACATTTTAAATGGTCTAAAACCTTTAATCAAAGTAGCCCTAAAACGATTGAACAACACCCATTCCTGTCAATTTTGATCAACTTTTTTTGATCCACTTCAAATGTTGACTACTGTATATCGCTATTGCTAATAAACTCAGCCCACAGTAAATCAGCATCTTTTCTTAAAGGCATAGTTCACCCAAAAATTATTATTTACTCTTACCCTTTTCACAAGACTGTTATGACACGTTTAACGGTCATGGACATCTTAAATCCTTAAAAGTTTTTAATATTTAGATTTTTTTTAATGTATGAACATTTATATGTATTTACCTGTGCATTATATAATCTCTGCATTAAATTACAAAAAACGAATTTTGATTATGTGAGATGTTTTAAATGCAGTGTCTAAATGGGGGTGGGACAGTAAATTTGGCGTTGTTTTCTCTTCTGGCTGCCGTTATCAGTCTCACACAATTTTGTTTTCCTTTTTCTAAAAGTCTTGATAACACCATTGTCAAGTTTTTATTTTATTAAGTTCTTTAAATAGGAATGTAAAAAATAATTTGTTGTCCTCCCATTCACTGCGCTCTAAGTTTACCCAACTATGATGTCTTCTGCTCCTAAGAAACCCGGAAATGTAAAAAGTGTCCATTTAATCTCCCTCAAGTGGTTCCAAACCATTATAAGTTTCTTTATTCTGTTAAACAAAAGAAGATATTTTGATGAAAGCTGGAAACCTGTTACAATTGACTGAATGGTTACAGGTTTCCAGCTTTCTTCAAAATATATCGTCCTTTGTGTTTAAAAGAATAAAGAAAGACAAACAGGTTTTGAACATCTTTTTGAAGAGAAGATTAAGTATATGATGAAAGAATAAAAATTTCTGGTGAACTGTCCCTTTAACATTGCCAATCAGCATCATTCCTTTCCCATAGAGAACTCAGGGTTTCTGCGTCAAATTTTAGCGGACACCCTGGAACTAAAATTTGTCTATCTTTCATTACTTTATAGGAGAAACTGGAGGTGCTGTGACTGCAAGCGGGCGAACGCAGGTGAAGAACGGAGGACCAGTGGGCGGGCGGGTGGGGGGGGGCGATCAGCTGCGGTGACTGGCCTGAGCGAGGATGACAGATCTGGGCTTGAAGTGGAGCTGCGAGTACTGCACCTACGAGAACTGGCCGTCTGCCATCAAATGCACTATGTGTCGGGCACAAAGGCACAACGCACCCATCATCACAGAGGAACCCTTCAAGAGCAGCTCCAGCCTGGACCCGTCGCTCTGCACCACACAGGGGGGCTCCACCCTGCTCATCTGCCCAGACTCCAGCGCTCGCCCTCGGGTAAGAATCGCCGATGAGCTGCCTGAAACCAGCAGCAAGTGGTCCTGCCACATGTGCACATACCTAAACTGGCCACGTGCTATACGCTGCACACAGTGTCTAAGTCAAAGGCAGCAGAGATCCCAACAACACAGCCCAATCAGCCCATCAGAATACCCTCAAACATCAGGATCCAGACCCTCCCCGGTGACCTCTGACCCATGTGAGGAATATAATGACCGTAATCGGCTCAACATGCATGCACAACGTTGGCCGTGCACGGTGTGCACCTACGAGAACTGGCCAAAGAGTCTCAGATGTGTGGTGTGCGACCATCCTAAACCCAGCGGCTCACCTGAGACGCCCCAGCAGGATCCGGAGGCGGAAAGTGCAACATCGCCCTCGATAGTGAATGAGCAGGAGCGGGAGAATGTAAGGACAGCGGGGGGCGGTGGTGGGGGCAGCAGGGGCAGGCTGAGGAAACTGTCTCCGCCCATGTGTAAAGGGCAGGCGGAGGTGAAGATTGAGCTGGCATCGGGAGCAGTGGGCAGTGATAATGAACAGGAGGCGGACTTTAAAAAGCTTAAACAGATCCGGAATAGGATGAGGAGAAGCGACTGGCTCTTCCTGAATGCTTGTGCTGGTGAGAAATCCCCTCCATTAGTGCCGGATACGGTTTCCCCGAAACATATTTGGACACTTAAAGTGATAGTTCACCCAAAATTGACATTCTGTCATCATTTGCTCACACATTACTTGTTCCAAAGCCGTTTGAGTTTGTTGTGTTTAATACAAAAGAAGATATTTTGAAGAAAGCTGGAATCCTGTATCCATTGACTTCCGTAGTATTTGTTTTTTTCTACTATGGAAGTCAATGGATACAGGTTTTCAGCTTTCTTCAAAATATGTTCTTTAGTAGTCAACAGAGTAAAGAAACTCATAAAAGGTTTGGAACCACTTGAGAGAGAGTAAATAGTGAGTAAATGTTTATTTTTGGGTGAACTGTCCCTTTAAGGTATGTTTTAAAATGTGTTTGCATTAGATTGAGTGTCTACACTCATGCAAGACATCTTTTGTTTGTTAATTTGACTTTATCATTTTGATTTAATTTTAATAAGCTGGTGGTTTGGTTCAGATGCCTTTCTCTTTATTTTAAACAGCATATCGGTTTTTTATCATTTTAAATCATTGTGTAGAGTGTCTTGCTCTAAACCAGGGGTTCTCAAACTCTGTCCTGGAGGTCCAGTGTCCTGCAGATTTTAGCTCCAACCTGCCTCAAAACACCTGTAAGGATGTTTCTAGAAAGCCTAGTAAGAGCTTGAGTAACTAGCCCAGGTGTGTCTGTTTGGGGTTCGAGCTAAAATCTGCAGGACACCAGACCTCGAGGATCGAGATTGACAACCCGTGCTCTATACTATACTGTTGAAAAGTTTGGGGTTCAGTGCTATATTTTTTTTTAAATAAGTCTGTGTTGATCAGAGGCTCAATTCATTTAATAAAAAAAAAAAAAATATATATATATATATATATAT